>LZPO01076038.1:23776-42055 GCA_001675575.1 Neotoma lepida | reverse complement strand
AAGTGTTGCACAGTAAAATACGGGACACCTGTATATTAATGTTACTTCTCCATGTTGGCCTGAGAAATGACTGCGGGTAGGAAACTGTTCACTCCTACGTCAAACTATCAAGGCTTAGAGATGTACTTCTGTGGTAGTGTTTGTCCTGGTAGTGTTTGCCTGGCATGCATGAGGCTCTGGGTTTCATCTCCAACATAAAATAAAACAAACCAAAGCACAGGTGTTATTTATTACATGCTGTAGTGGTGCAGTATTATGAAAACCTCTCTTAAATTCTAACAGACTGGAACTTTAGCTGGACCTCACAGTCAGAGTTAATAACACACCTTGAAGTCACTTAAGGCTGCTGTCCTACTGTGTACTTAGCCTGTTTTTAACAAGTCTTTAAGAGAACAATGGAGCAATCAACCTTAATTGCCTTGGATTTCCCATGCAGTCAACTTTTATAAGCTAAGCTAATACATAGCTGTAATTCTAAATTATGTACTNTTCCATGCCCTGACACAGAACAATGCACGTGTTGTATCATTTGCTTGAAAAGTAACTTCCTAAATTCTACCTTCAAGGTTGAAATTTATAGATAATGGTTGATAAACAACGATGTTTGCCANGTGAGGCAGTTGTAGCCAGTGACTTAATCTGTTGTAAAACTGTTCAAGATTTCTGTAAAGCGCCAGGTGGTGGTGGCGCACGCCTATAGTTCCAGCACTCAGGAGTTTGAGGCCAGCCTGGTCTACAGAGAGAGTTCAAGGATAGNCTCTAAAGCTACACAGAAAAACTCTGCCTCAAAAACAAGCAAACAAACAAACACAAAAGATTTCTGTAAAGTATCCCATTCGTTCCCCATATTGATGCTTCCTGTGCTGTTCAATAAATACAGAGTGAAGCCCTTCGTGAGGGAGATGGAAGACACAGGGAGCAAGAGGCAGAGAATTCAAGTCTGGACTCCTTGGTTAAATGACTCTGAGGGGAAGTTCTTTCTTCCCTTAATTCAACACCTATGTGTCATTGCTGACTGAGAGTTATTCACTAATGTGTTTATCCAGGGAATATATGTTAGCACTGAGCCAGACCTAAAGCACACAAAGACAAAGATGCAACAGTTGCTATACTAAAAAAACTTAATCCTGTAAAGCAAGACTACTCCATGTCTGAGAGCCATCAGGTTCCTACACCATTCACGTGTAAGAACCTACCCTTTCTTCTATTCTCACCACTCCTGTGTACAACGTGTCCCATAGTTCATGCAATGTCTGCAGTGACATTTTTAATACCGAAGTTAGGGCCGGAAAGATGACTCAGACACTTCATAAGCACAAAGACACTTGAGTTCCACATCCAGAACTCACAGTGGAGGAAAACAAAACAAAATACCAAAAACCTGGACATGGTAGTGTGTGCTGGGGAGAGGGAGACAGTTCCTGGGGCTCACTGGCCAGCCAGTCTTGCCTAAATGCTGCATTCCAGGCCAGCGAGACCCTCTGACTTACTACCTCTTCAAAGGCCTTCCACACGCAGTCACAGTCTAAGCACAGGGATTAGGCCCTCCACATATGAATGCAAGGTTGAGGGTGGACACCATCTAGCGTACAACACTCTGCCCTATGGCCCACCAAACTTGTCTTTATCCCATGCAAATGCATAGGACTCTATCCCAAATAGCTCCCAAATTTTGACCCATTTTTAAAAATCAACTTTTACATTCAAAATCTCATCTAAACGTCATTAAAATCGGGTATGGCTGGACTCATGATTCATCCCAAGGCAGAACCCTCCTCCTGCTATGAGCCTGTGAATAGTATTCTTCCAAAATTCAAATAGTGAGATAAACATGGGAGAGACATTCCCATTCCAAAAGCAAGAATCAGAAGATGATGGCAGGCCACAGTAAGTCCTGCTATGTGACGAGACAAATGCCATTAGATGGTTTACTGGTGGTGACGGTTTCGAGACAGGGCCTTTGTAGGCTAGGCTTATATAGCTAAGAATGGCCCTGAGCTTCTGATCCTCCTATCCCTACCTCTTGAATGCTGTGATTCCATCTACNACCACGGCCAATTCTGTGTACAACTGGGGACTGAACCTAGGACCTTAGGCATGCTAGGTAAGCATTATCAACTGAGTTACACCCCTAGCCCTTAGATTTAAGTCTCACGAATAACCCTCTTTGAACAAGGTATAATGGATAATACCTATAATCCTATGATTTGGGAGACTGATGTGGTCTAAGTTTGAGGCTAGTCTAGGCTATTTAGAAGTCTGTTTAAAAAGAAGAAAGGAAAATCTTTCTTGGTTCCACACTATGTTGTTTGGCCTAATGAGTGGCAACTGTGCTTTTTATGCCCAGGGCAGTAACACACCCTCTTCCACACTAGGGAGTGGCCTGACTTATAACAAGGACCTGACCCCTCTGGTCCTGAGGTAATAAAGGTGGCTTTGATGACATGTTCTTAATCCTTCTTCCCTTTTGATGAAGAACTCCACATGCTCACAGATGGCCCTCTAGACCCATCTGTTGGAATCCCAAACTCTCAAGGCATCCTTTATCCTTTATTTTGTCTCATCATTGGTCCTTAAGCTTCAGCTGGCAGCAATCCTACTACTATAAGTCCTTCTCTATTCTTTCACTACTTTCTGCTAACATGGCTATCTAGATTCACAAACCAAGTATCAGCTAATCTCTTTAGTAAACAAGTATCTAGCCACAATCTGCTGTTGTTTTCAGAACATTCTTTGTAATTTCTCAAATATGGTCTGGTTATTTTTCTAAATCTTCAAGCTTTGGTTCTTTTGAGCTTAACAAGTACTTCCTCAACTAACCTCTATCACATTTTACTATAAGCAACTAAAAGACATAAGGCCACACCATTAATATTTTCCTTAGAATTTTCATTTAAGGAGCTAGCAACTGATTTCAGGAGATAAATTAACAGTGCCTGCCACCAACTTGACAATCTGAATTTGATCCCCTGATCCCACAGGGTACAAATGTCAGGTCCAAAGGAAACTCAATTCCCCAAACTCCAAAAAGCAATCCAAATATCCAGAAATGGGCTCAACCTGGACTACAGGAGGTTTTCTGTAGATTAGATAAAAGCCAGCATTCCTCAGGAACTTGTGAAACTTGTTCCTGTCTACCAAAAGGAGTCAAAGCACTGTTACACATTTCAAAGTTCATGCTAGTAGCATCCTTGCCTTTCTCACCTCTTCCTCTATCCTCAGCTCTCTCCAGATCACAGGCTTCCCTCCCCCAGCTACTCACTCTTCCTGTAGCCCTGCTATTCTGCTTTCTCTCTGCTCCGCTTCTCACACTAGGTTCTCTCTATTCTCTGTGCGCCATTGTTCTCCCCTCTCTTACAGATAGCCCTGGCTCAAAAGGTCCAGCTAAGCATCCAAAGCCAACACTTAGGAGTATATTTTTTCTTTTCTTCTTTGGTTTTTCAAGACAAGGTTTCTCTGTGTATCCCTGGCTATCCTGGAATTCTCTCTGCAGACCAGGCTGGCCTCAAATTCATATCCACCTGCCTCTGCCTCCCATGCACTGAGGTTAAAGGCGTGCACCACTACCACCCAGTGAGTTTATTTTCTACAAAACCTAAGAATATAGTTTGGGGGCTGAAGAGATGGCTCAGTGGTTAAGAGAATATACTGCTTTTGCTTGTAAATGATCTGACCACCTTCCTCTGGTGTTTTCATATGCGCAGCCCTTTGAGTAAGTCTGTGAATCAACTGCCTCTTCTCTTTGAAGGACATGGTCTTTGTTACTTATGACACTATCTACAAATGCAGGCACATTCTGAGCACTAGAGGCTAGAATTTCAATGTATGCACTTGGGAAATCATGTTTCAGCCCCAAACAAGTTGGTATAAATTAGAACAACATATTTTCACTTATTATCTGAACACTGAATAACACTTTTTCCAGCCAACATCCTAGCTATCATGCAATGGGAGAGCAAGACAGATACAACCTTTGNCTCAGATTAAAAATAACTGGCAGTTTGGTGGTATTGATCACAGGCAAGTGAAGAAAGAAGTGTATATGAGAATATACAAAAGATGTACTTTGGGGCTCATCAACCCTGGACTGTACACACGAGTATGGAAGGGGAATGTGTGTACAGAAACTTTCACAAAGAGACAGGCCAGTACATGCAAGGGATAGTAAAGAAAAAGAGAAGACATAAGGTTCACACTGGATGGAAGAGCAGGATGACATTATCCAGCATCTTAAATACCACATTATGGTTATCAGACTGTCCTAAGAACAGTGGAGAAACAACTGAAGTTTTAAACACAATTGTGTTTTTATTATATTATGAAAAGACTACTGGCAGGGAAGAGACAGGGGCTACTGGTAATGTTTCTTCACCTGGATACAGGGAACATGGGTATTCCCTTCATAAAAACCCATGGAATGCTGGCTGTTTAAAAACAGAGTTGAGATATTTTAGGTGGCAAAATTCACAAATCCCCATTGAAGGACTGAAAATCAAAATTAAATATCAAAGACTTCAAGTTTTTCATTTGCAAAAACCAGTGGGAAGGAAAATCTATACATTATTCCAGATTTAGGGAGATCACAGGTTTACAGGAGCCTGTCAGGATTTAAAAGNAAAAGTTGGATAATTCAGTACAAACTAGAGGTCAAAAGACAGGTATAAGAAAATATATTTGGGCCAATATTGTTCATTCCCACACTATAAGCACTGGTTTAGATTTCTGTGGATACAGCTATGAACCAAACAAGTTCTAGCAGGGCATAGTGGGACATGTCTTGAACCTCAGCACTTTGGAGGCAGAAACAGGCAGATCCCTGTGAGTCCTAGGACAATCTGTTCTACATAGCAAGTTCTAGGCCAGCCAAGGCTACATAGTGAAAAAATTATTTTAAAACCAAATAATACTTAATAGTATTATGATGACAGGACAGTGTAAAGAGGAAGGGGGTGGGTCATTTTATTCTGGAATGGGTCATGGAAGGTCTCTCCTTGTAAATGACATTTCATTTGATACCTGAATGTTGAGAAAGCTCTAGCCATAGGAAGAACAGAGATTAGCACCCCAAGCAGAGAAAATAGCTAGTGCTTAAAGCAGGACAAGCTGAACATGTCTGAAAAGAACAGTACAGATAGACAGTAATGTTGTAAATGAAGACTGGTATAAAATGAGGTTAAAAAGATGCCAAGACCCAGATTATGTAGAATTTAAGAAGTTTTAATTAATGTGTATGTAGATACATATACATTACTACAAAGTCACAGCTCCAAAGCCACCCACCCACCCACACATTTAGACTAAACTAGTTGCTGTGTAGATAAAAATTATAGGGTGGCAAAGAACAGGGGCAGGGGGAGGTGGTTACTCCATCCAAATGAGAAAGAACTAGTGAGATCACTGGAGAAGCTAAGAATAAGAATAGAACACTGCCTAGAACTGAAATGTAAGGAATTTGAAAATACAAGAGTAAGAGCAATAGAGGGCAGCAAAAGAGAATAAGAAACAGAACCAGACATGAACAGAAACCACAATGTCAAAGAAGCATGTAATATATGCAAAACATATTGTTCACAGTTTCTATTTGTGTGTGACTGTGTGTGTACTTGTGAAGGCCAGAAGAAGTCGTCCAGTCTCCTGGAGCTGGAGTAAGAAGTGGTTGTGAACCACCTGACGTGGCTGCTGGGAACCACATTCTCATCTTCTGGATGAGTACCAAGCACTTCTAACTGCTGAGCCACCTCTTAAGCTTCAACTGTATTTATTATAATGGAGGTGGGATAGGCTGTGCCACAGCACACATGTGGAGGCCAGAGAACAACATAGCAGAGTTNGTTTCTTTCCACTTTTAGACAGGTCCTGGAAATTGAACTGAGGTCCTCAGGCTTGGGCAGAAAGTGCTTTACCTGTTGAGCTGACCCCACTAAGGCTAAGCATCTTAATGAAAAGGTTCAAAACTCAAATGCTACAAAACAGCCAAACAAGATTTATCAATACAAATGAACACTCTGGAGACTTCTAAGTCAATTAAATAAAATGAAAGAGTAGGAATGGGCTGAATATAGTTAGTGACAAACGAGGAAATAAGACATTAAGTACAGATTGTTTATGAGGTTTAGATGTAAGTGGATTATACCAAGAAAAAACAAAAAGCTTGAACAAAGACTTGATTGTGTTTAAATGTTGAAGGGAAAAAAAATCTCAGGAACAAGTGAGGTTGAAGCCAGAAAGAGGAGTAAGACCTGGAAATGCCTGCAGCTGCTGACAAGGCTAGGGATAGAACCTGCAGTACTGAAGCCTTAGTAACCAAAGAGCTACCTCTATTGAAAAGGAGTGCACACAGGATACATGGGGACTCAGACCAATGACTCTCAGTAATAAATTATTCATTTGCTACTAAAATCACATCTCATGGACATTTTGAAAAGTGTCCTAAAACAATAAAATAACGACCCCCCCCAAAAAAAAAGTTAAATTGGGATTCACTAGCTTGAATCAGTTAAATAATAAACTAATTATATGTGTTTTAAAGATAATTATGTAGACACATGCACTGGAAAACAGAGCCCTTCACTGTCACACAAGTTTATGTTCAAACTTCACGTCTGGGATTCTGGGGGAGATGGGGGTAGAGGGAATTTTTTGAAGTTTATACTGAGGATCACAGTCCACAGTCCTTTGAAGAACTTCTCAAAAGTGCTCATGACCTTTTTGGTGGATCACTTAAAATTAAGATAACAAGTACCTGGATGTTTTTCAAATTTTTCTAGAAGTGCTGAAAACTAGAAATGACCTAAGACATAATCAAAAGCAACAACAATACTCTCCTCAATGGTATTCTAAGCCTTATCATAGCTCATCAACACCTCTAGAGACTCCTAGTAACATCAATCAGGAGAAAGAGGCTCTGGTGTGACACCAGACACACCATGCAGTATCAAATGTGACTGATTACACAACAAACTCCCTGTACAGTTGCTCTATTTTGATCAATGTTTCCTTTCTATCTGATTGTTTCAGGAAGAAGCCTGGGGCCNAGATCTCATTCATGTTTACTGATTTCTGCTAGAAAACAAAGCTGTACAGATGCCACAGATACAAAGAGAACAAGACCCAAGTGTCTGAGGCACTGAAATTCTCGACATTACCACAAGCTTCCTTATTTCATTCCAGTATCTACTGGTTTTTGAACAGCAAATGGAAAGGTGGGTGGGTTGGTGGTGGGGAGGGGTGATATATCATTTTCAACAACTATTCTTAGACACTGTTCCTTAGAATTTTAAGGCTATCATTTCTCACTACTTTGAATGATTTAAAAGTGCTAGCCCATTTCCATGCTTGTATTTGATCAGAATATAAACACAACACTACCACTGCATCTGTAGCCAGTGTTATAATTCACTATTTTCCGAGAATACAACATGCATTGCTTTCCATTTTCCTAGTAAAAGTAACCATAATCCATAAAACCAATGCCATCTCTTCTTTCACTTCACCTTTCCTACTCAAAGTGAAATCTAAACTGTTGTCAATAAATGATACAAAACTAAAACAAACTACTCTTAAGCAATTAAGAAAAAACAAGTGAGATTAAGAAAGAAAAACAAAGTAAGTCAAATACTCAAAAGAATTCATCATTGCATAAACAATTTCCTTATAATTAAATTCTGTGTGATTTATAAAGCAAACTTAAGAAGTTGCCTCCTCTATTCTTTAATTCTGGAAAATTTTAAAGCATCAAAAGGAGAATGGATGCCATGTCCACAACACCCACAGCTGATACCGCTAAGATAGTAAGCAGGCGTAACAGAAAAATAAATAAGACCATGGATAAATAATGTTGACCTATTTTAGGAGATGCTGTCTGCAACTTAAGCATGAATAAAAACCTCAATTTATGTAATTCAATAATCCATTTATTGAATACTATACATTTCAAATGTGAATTAAAATGAGAAATGCTTAAAATAAATGTTAAGTCTTAAAGCAAAACAGCAAATATGAACATTTTCATATAAATATATATTTGTATAAAACATTTAAACAAATGATATAAATTTCTCTATTTTCAATCTTGATTTTTCAAAAACTGAATTCTAAATAACTACTTACAGATTTCATCACTCAACTTGATTGAAACCTCAACGTAGCTTCTAGTCCTGTGAAAAGTACTGTAAAGATGCACCGATTCTTCACCGGAATTTCTCTGCCTTGAAAAAAAAAATCTAACTCGAAAAGAGGACTGTGTGGTTAAAGACAATATGGGATACAGTCCTCTCTAGATCTGAACTTTTCCATCCCTTATAGAGAAATATATTGGAAAAATCGTTTAACTTAAAAATCTTGTTTCTTTTTATAAAAGCCCTTATTTAGGACTATGGCGCAACACTGATAAGACATTAAACCGACTGTAGTCATTTACACAAATGTTAGTAAGGTAAGGCCTGCAGTGCTGGAGGAAGCTTAACTCTCTGTAACACTCAACTCTGCAACACTGGTCTTTAACTACAATCTATCAACTGAAATCTCCTAGCACTGTAATTTGCTTACTGAAAAATTTCCCCTTAAAATCCATACATCAAATTATTACACCATGTTTGTGAGAATCTCAACCAATGAGTATCACAACAGTGGATTTTTTTTTNAAAAAAAACAAACATTTCAAATAACCATTTCATATCAAAATTGTACCGACCCATAGGGTCAAGAGAGTAAGTGCTGAGGTGTGCCACAGGCGAAGTTCATGCAGACACTGCGTTCAGTGGAACACAGGAAGGAAAAAGCAGTTACGTAGTTTTGCCAGGCACTTACCCATCATCCTCACTAAGAATGTCATGTGGTTACAGGAAGACTGCTGAGCAGAAAGCAGAAGAAAAGGAAAGCACATACAGAAAGACTGTATGAAAGAAAAGAAATATCACTTCTAAGACCAATAAGAAAAAAGAACCTACAAGCCTTTCCTAAACAAATTTTCTTTCATTTTGATATACAAAAACCAAACAAACCAAACCACAGTTCAGAATGACAACTGAAGATGGTATAATTATAATTACTAGCTGTGGATGAATTCATTAACCTTAAGAGTAAAACTTTAATTTTAGATTTCTCATATGAAAATACAAATAAGACTACAATACCCACCCCCCAAAACCCCAGCCTTTGAATGAGCTCTACTAAATGTAAACAGTTTTAACCACAAATACAATTGAGAGAACTACCNAGAAGCTTCTCTAAAACTTCTCCATCTTCCCATCAGTTTACAAAAGGTGTTTGAACTTAAAAATAAGCAAGAAAAAGAATTAAGAGCTAGACCATGCCTCTAACCCTAGCACTCGGGAAGCAGAGGCAGGCAGATCTCTGAGTTTGAGGCCAGCCTGGTCTACAGAGCAAGTTCCAGGACAGCCATGGCTACACAGAGAAACCTTGTCTCTAAAAGCCCAAAAGAGAGAGCTAGACTGACACCCTCAACACAAAGTCTTCACTTACCACCAAACAGGTGTAATGCTGATTAACGTGCTTCTGTCTAGCTCTAAGATTAGTGCCTACACTACAGCTGTGTCCAAACTACATAAAATATTTTATTTTTAATGCAGCTTATTGGAGTTAACAAACCATGTGCTGAGAGGTGTATTATGTATATAATCATTGCAATACTACACCTGAAATGTGACAGGATTATGAGTAATAATATAAATGACTAAAGCTTCCATTAAACGTATAAAAAAAATCAATTAAAATTTTCCAACCCAAGGAAGAATGGTGGTTGCTTGCCTGTAACCTCAGGACTTGGGAGGTGGCAGCAGGAAGGACCTGGAGTTTAAGGTCATCCTCAGCTATGCAGTGAGTTTGAAGCCAAGCATGGGCTACAGGAAAGGATAAGAATCATTCTCTTTACTGTTGATGATCTTTTTCCCAAGAATTAACTTGTGGGCTTCCAAGTGGGTAAAAACAGTTGCCAACAAGCCCAACTACCTGAGTTTGATCCTAGACACTCACACATGATGGAAGAGAGAACCAATTCTTCCAAGCTGTCCNATGTGCTCTGACCTCCGCGAGTGCAATGGCACAGGCACACTTAAGTGTGCATGTACACATACTGACATGATTTAAAAATGCAAAAAAAAAAACCAAAACCCCCANACAAAACAAACCACTAAGAGTTATTTGTGACACAATGTCTTCTTTTTCCTGTGCATAACCTGACAGTGATGACGTATTAAGAATTTCCATAAAGAGGCTGTTCTAAATCAATATTTACACACATATTCCATTCACTATATCTAGACACTGTCAGTTACAACCATTCTTCTACAAGTTTTTTCAAGTTTAGAGGCACTCAATATTTATATACCTATCAATGCTTCCTCTGAAATTTACAAAGCACAAAATCATCAAAATATTTTAGGCTAAACAATTTGGAAGTCAGAGAAATGGTTCAGTGGTTAAGAGCACTTACTGCTCTCAATGAGGACCAGGTTCAGTTCCCAGCACCCACATGGCAGTTCACAACTGTCTCTAACTCCAATTCCAAACTCCAGTTCCAGGGAATCTGATGCCCTCTTCTGGCATTCTCAGATATTGTACGCATGGTACACATACATACATCAAGGCAAAACACTCATACACATAAAAACAAAAACATGACAATCTGAATCAACTAAACTGAAATCAATCTAACTATTGCTTTACAAAATAAAAAAAGAACAAAACAGACACACATAATCACTAATGGCTCTTTTGTTGTTGTTTTTCGAGACAGGGTTTCTCTATGTAGCTTTGGTGCCTCAAACTCACTCAGCAGCCCAGGCTGGCCTCGAACTCAGAGATCCGCCTGCCTCTGCCTCCCAAGTGCTGGGATTAAAGGCGTGCGCCACCACCGCCTGGCTCACTAATGGCTCTTCTACAATCTTTGTCAACAAATCTTAACTCCTTGCTACGAGGAGGACAGTTTAAAGAAAAAAATCTGGCATATATACAAAGAAGGTATTGTTTTAATGGTACCTTAATTTAAACACAAAATAAAAATTGTTATGCCAATATTTGTTTTTTTGAGACATGGTCTCACTAGAACTTGCTATGTAGACCAGGCTAGCCTTGAACTNAAAGATATCTGCCTGCCTCTCCTTGTTGGTGCCAGAATTAAAGNCACACATCACCATGCCCAGCATGTCACTATTATTCTGCAAAGGCAGCCATCTCCAGCAGGATATTTGTCAATCACCTAATTTAGTTTCTCTTTCCCAGTAAACTTACAAAATATAGTTAATAATTTTAGTAGATTCATAAATTGTGTAACACATAAAATTTAACTTTAAAATTACTAGTAATCTATCCTTTATACAATCACTGAATTATCTCTTCTGAATGATCACAGTACCAAAATGAAACTAATTCTTCCCCACAACTCTAGTGTAATGTATCATTGTATGTGGAGTGCAGATTAACAACAGTTATACTTTAAGCCCTTCTCAGCTAGAGGATTCATGCCAGTACACACTTATACATCAGTGGACTTAGAGGTAAACACAGAGCTCGAAGGCACTACTAATGACAGTAACAACTAATGGTGTATCTCCAACATTTCAAATGGTAACAACACACTATTCATTTCATTTATCTTTACTTAGAAAATTAGTTTGACAAGTTTGTAATAAAATTTGAATAAAATATGAACACTTCAAAGAAATTTAGACACTATAAATTTCATTTGAAATTATGAATCCTTTAAAAATTTATCAATATGTAAAACTAGAAAGTTCAATAATCTATATTAAAGATAAGCAATCTTCAAGTACCTAAATCGTCACTTCAACAACAAACCCAATGATTTTATTTTATAATTTTACTTTTAAACATAAATATATGAAATGATGTTTTCTTTAAAGGGGGAGAATAATGGAAATAAAATGTCCCACTTGAAAAGCAGCATCAAAGTTCAACTTGAGTGCTTTAATAACAGATTATAACAAAGATAATAATGTGTTTATCAATTAGGTAGTCATTTTTACTCAAAGGCTAAAAACAAAACAAAACCTCAAGTAATTCTAATTTGTTCTTAGAGAATTGGAATAGAAGCTGTTTGACACATCTTAAATACAGCAACTAACGGCTACTCAATTCTTTGAATGGAAACCACAATACAGTGAGGTGTGGCACTAGGGGCATTAAAATTACATCCAAATAAAAGGGAAAAATGCTAAAAAATTAACGGGTACATTTTACATTTTTATTAGCTTTTGGCATCCAATAATTAGTTGATATTAGTATCTTTCATTTCATAGTCACTCGTTATTGTTATTCTTTTTTAAAAATATGAGGCACAATGCTTGGAATAATTAAGTAATTTTCTACCTTTAANGTCTTTGAGAATGTAGATTTCCCTTCCTCAAAGAGTTTAATTTTAAAAATTACACAGCAATGATTAATGATTTCTGAATGACTGTTATTATTCAGAAATACAAGAAGATAAAGTTGAGTCTGTAAAAGAAACCTAGCAATGTATTTATTAATAGTCTGTATCTCCCAAAAGCAATCTTCTATTCTGTCAAAAATATAGTTGGATAACTAAGAGCTTATTATCCATAAGCATGAGACTCGTGCACTATGACTCCAAATGAAGCTTCTCCTTTTTTGTTTGTTTTTCGAGACAGGATTTCTCTGTGTATCCCTGGCTGTCCTGGAACTTGCTCTGTAGACCAGGCTGGCCTCAAAGTCACAGACATCCGCCTGCTTCTGCCTCCCGAGTGCTGGGATCAAGGTGTGCACCACCACCACCCGCTTAAATGAAGCTCCTTAGATCATGTGTGTATGTGGAGGTCTATGTGCATGAGTACAGGTGCAAGCAGAGGCTAGTGGTGTTGGTTTCCCTGGAACTGGAGTTACAAGTGGTCATGAGCCACCTGTTATGGGTGCTGGGAACAAACTGGGTCCCCTGGAAAAGCCCTTGTTCTTAACCACTGAGTCATCTCTCCAGTCCTAAATAAAGTTTCTTTATTTTTCTATTTTTCCCCCCTTTTTTGGTTTTTTGAGATGGGGTTTCTTTATACTAAGTAAAGTTTATTAAAGACACAGTATATCTAACAGTTACTTCACCTATTCCTAAGTTTAACTTTTTAGTATGGTTTTCAAACTGTGTTAATTTAAATAATATACCGGAAAACACAAATCCAAATTAAAAAGCAATCTTATGTTAAAAAGATATGTATAATGTATATATGCATATACACATACACCTACACACAACATGTGTTAGCATACTCCTACATGTTTAGTTAGGATGAACAAATATATACAAACACATGCGTGTTAAACAAGGTAAGAAGATATAAGCAAGGCTCTACTCAAATATGAACAGCACGAAGCAGTCAAGTAAATAGCAGCAGTCACAATCTTAGTCACTAATGGTGACGTGATTAAAAGACCCAGATGACAATCCTTCATCTAGTTTTCAGTCTCACAACTTGAAGAAGAAAAAAAAAAACAGCAAAAGGTTTTAAAAAAACACACAAAGATTACACGATTTAAAATATGCTATTTAGGAAAAAATTTAAGGGTCATGATGTATTAACATGCAAAGCATACACAGGATCGTGATAAATTAGTTTTCTGGAATTACATTGGAACACTGGAAACTAGGTATTCTAGTAAGAAGTGGTGGGGTTACTTGTACTGCTCAATAGGAACAGACTAGGCAAAGCAGTGTTTGAAGATGGAAATGAATTCCAGGACTCCAAAATGAAGTAGCACATCTAAGTCTTAAAATTCTAACGAGAGGAATATAATCTAACAGAGGAAGCTACTCAGTGAAAGAAACATAGCTGGCTCTACAGGAAGAATTAGAACCAGGAGAAATAAAACCTCACACGACAAAAAGTGCTAAGCAATTACCAAAATATTTTTATACAGAATTATACTGCATCAGATTTAACAACAGCAAAAAAGCTGAACCATTACTATGTGACTTGCCTTGCCTCTAGCCTTCCTAGAACTCCAAGTAGGAAGGAGTAGGGAGATGGCCTAAGAAGGATATATATATATATATCTCTCACTTGATTATGTGAGCCTAGAGAGCGGAGCCTCCCACCTCTGTCCCCCTGGAAAGGAGGGATCTGAATGTAAATAGATGACCCACAAGATGACTACTGTACCTACTGACTAACAGTGGCTGGGAAATTCTGTTTGAACCAAGTGAGATGCTAATTACGGCTTAGAGCTAATTTTGTCACACTTATGAACTTGCTGAAACATACATAATTCACTAGCATGCCAAATTAAAGGAATCAACTATAAAGTATTGTATAAAAGCTGGTGTTTCTGTATATTTAGGGTAATGAAGGAAAAATGTTGGTTTTTATGAAAATTTAAAGTATGAACTATTAAAAAAGCAGTTCAACAGTATTTAAAATAGATTAGTTTAAAATTCAACTTTAGAAAAAAAATCCTAGTTCCCTTTTCATTGTGCTATTCACAATAACCAAAAGTATTATCACAAAAGATTATAAAAACATTTAAAATACAATTTTATGTGATTTTTATTTGTACTTTAGGATCTAAACAACTGTAGGGAATGCCCTTGTGAGGCAACACAAAGTGGTTTTCTTTTTATTTGAAGCTATTCAAATCGAAGCCAGGCTCACTACTTTGTTTTCAAAGTAGTCAGCACTGTCAACTAACCCAGCCAACTTAAGAGCTATCTGTGACAGACGCTTGACCATGTGAGCCTAGAGAGCCTCCCCACCTCGGCTCCCCCGGGAGAGGGAGAGGTCTTTGTATGCTTTTTTGTGGTGGTTCCACTGAATTCATCACAATAGAGATGGACATTTGAAATTCATAACGATCCAACATCTGAGCAATCTTCTTCCGAGACACACCATGTTNGATTCATACTTGCTATTTTAAGAGGACAAAGTTAAGTGATTACACCTTCTTACAGAATGGCTCACTGAAAACATTAGGTATACAGCAAAATAGAAAGCATAGGTTTAGAGATTCAGCTATTTTACAGTAACAATATAAAGTCTAAACGGTATTTTACAAACATAAGAAGACATACTCTGTTCATTCTTGCCTTATACAAAGAAGATTCATACTTGCTATTTTAAGAGGACAAAGTTAAGTGATTACACCTTCTTACAGAATGGCTCACTGAAAACATTAGGTATACAGCAAAATAGAAGATGTTTTCTTAAAGAGAAAGAACATGAAGTTGGAGGGTGGAATCTGGGAAGAATTGTGGGATAGCAAAGAATATGATCAAAATATATTACATGAAATTTCTTTAAACATTTTAAAAGGGAAAATTTTTTTAAATTAAAAGAAAAAAAGATTATGAGATAGTGTTTTGAGAATCACAGAAGAAATGAATGGATTTCCCAGGACTTACCAAAAAAAAATGCAAATTATTTATCAGTTAATTTACGATATTTCCTCTTGTATTTATTATTATTGATTTTTTGAGACAGGGTCTATTTATTATTATTGGGATTTTTGAGACAGGATCTCTCACGTTGTCCTGAAACTCACTCTGTAGAGCAGGCTGGCANTGAGAACTCACAGAGATCTGTCTGTCTCTGTCTCCCAAGTGCTGGGATTAAAAAGGCGTGCACTACCATGCCCAGCTTTTCCTATTGCGTTTTAAAATTTCATATTACCAGTACCTTATTATTAGAAATATCACAGGATGTTGATTGAAAAATTAGATATAAAGAATATATAATATATGACTATTTATTACATATGTACGTTGAAAAAAGGCAACATTAAACCGTGATATTAAGACAAAAAAACTACATGGTAAAACTTCCAAAAAACATAGGCAGTAAGAGAGTATCAGGTCAAACAACAACAACAACAACAACAACAACAACAACAACCCCGTAAAACTGAACCGTGATGAGCTGCTGGGGCCGGTCATGTTCTCACAAAGGTGACAGGTGACTATGTGCCATGTACAGACCTTGTTCAGCTTTAGTCTCCCTAGTGCTGGGGTCACAGGCATGTGCCACCAAGCCTAGCTCTTCCTGTAGTTTTCTTTNTGTGAATATTGGACAAGAAAAGTGATTTAAAAACTGTTCTTGACGCTCAGGCCTTTGGACAGTTTATTTACTCTCAGAGTTTCCTACAATACGACTCTGACTCTGCAAGACTCCAAGACAACACACAGGAACAGGCTTTACATTTGTAGTATTGTTCTTGCTTTACTAACTCATTTTTCCTAGAAATAAGCCACAAAAGAAACATCTATTTTTCTAAACTCATGTTTTACACTCAAAGTTTAAGAACAACAACAACAACAACAACAGAGACAGAAGAGAAAATAAAACAGATCCAAGGTTAAAAATTAGCAAGAAATAGGCTAGGGGAATTCATCAGTGTCAGCTCAATATGGCGGCAGGCTTGAAACCGTGGGTTCAATCCAGCACACACACACACAAAGAAACCTTAAAACGTCAGTAAATGTGACGAAATCTACAAGATGTCAAAATCAGAGATTTGATTCTACCCAATTCTTCTAAAATTCAAATGATGCTACATATCAATTAAAATAAAGTGGGCTGTTAACTTATATTAAGAAATTATTTCCTTGGCCATGTTGGTGTACATCTTTAATCCCAGGACTTGGGAGGCAGGGGTAGGTGGATCACTGTGTGTTTGAGGCCAGCATGGTCTACACAGTGAATTTCAGGACAGCCAGAGAGCTACATGGTGAGAACAGAACAAAGCAAGCAAGCAAGCAAGCAAGCAAGCAAACAAACAAAAAACCCAAATTATTAAGCCACGACAGTCTCTCAAATACAAATGAAGCCATAACTATAGGACAGTTTAATCACTCAGACATTCATATACCATCATTCAACTATCTTTTAGTTTTAAATTTCTATTTAAATTTCCACTCTCCCACCTTGAATGTAACACAACAGAGTTTGGAAGGCAAACAATGCCAGTTAGATATTATTATCAGTATATAGCACACAAATCACAAAGAGAGTAGTCAAAGGAATGAAAGATGGGAAAATAAATGATTTGGGCTCCATCCACAGACCAGCCTGAAGGCTGGGCATACGGCTAACAGTAGAATGTGTTTACTGTGTGCACATTAGGGCTCCTTCAACAGCAACAGAAAATAAGAAGAAATAACAGTTTGAAGCAGGAAGGGGTAAACTTTGATGGAAGATAAGAGTGAAAAGGGGAGTGACATTTATACAATTCTATGAACACACTAAAAAACACTGAATTGTCTATTTGGAATGGGTATATTGTAAGCTATATGAATTATACCTCAATAAAATTGTTACTAAAAAGGAAGTGAATCAAAACAGCTAAAGAAAAGAGTGACAAGACAAGCAGTGACATGAAGGGAAGGACACTGGCAGACACAAATGAAAAGCTAGGCTGCAAGTCTGAGTCCAGTCTCTCACAAGGCTCTCACTCTGAAATCAGGAAAGATCTGAAGAGTACTTGCCTAGCATATATGAAAACTCTGGACATACTTTCCCAATATGATATAAAACCAACAAACAAATGAAAACCTCCAAACAACCCAGAAACAACCCCACAAACCCTTNGTCTTCCTGGGCAGGAAACAACTCATTCACAGAAACTAGAGCATGCAGACTCTTTCGTATTTAAAATGACTGGTTATAATTTGCAGCAGAAATGTTAACATGTCTGAAATGACATACTGCCCCAAACTCCGATGGGATAATAAAACAAGCTAAATGCACCACATTACCACCCTAGAAAAAGAAGAAAAAAGGAATTCCCAAACACTGCGATTCCAAGGCTCTTGCGATAGAATTGGGGAAAGACGGAAAAGTCAGAGCAAGATGAAAACACCAGGGACAAAGCTGATGATGGGACCTACGATAGGGACACCAGGGTGGAGGGATGAGGGAGAAGCTCTAATGTCACATTACCTGTCGTAAGAAAACTTAATAAAAGAATTCACATTAAGAAAAAGTACCAAGCATGTTTAGTAAAAGATAGTTAATAAAATTTTGACAAGGCAAAGTACTTCAAAAACTTATTCCTCTTAAAAAAATAAATAGTCCCTGCTCCCAATTAACAAAGATGTCAATCAAAGCCAGAAAGAAACCAAACACACAAAGACAAATCAAAGAAACAAGACGAGGATTCAATAAAAATGAGGCTCTTACTTTTCTAATTCTTCAGGATCAAACTTCCACCAAGTTTCCGGTTCATGAAACTCTACTCTGTATCCTTTTCCTATGGCCTACACGGGGAGGAGAAGACAAAAGCCAGAGAACATTCTTAGGAAAAGGA
>LZPO01076038.1:7890-23576 GCA_001675575.1 Neotoma lepida | reverse complement strand
AAAACCAACAAAACTAGAAAACAAGGGAAAATGTCTATTAAAAGACAAACAGATCAAAACTTCAGAATATGAAAATCTGTTAAGAGTAAAAAGACAAAAACTTGCATGTCAGNTATTTACCATTTCCACATACGGTTTCATTTCCCAGGCTTGGGTATTAGTGTTGTCTATTATAACTGGAGATCTCCCCTGATCGATAGCTTGTTTTGCTGAAATACAAACATATAAATAAAATTTAAATATTTGGTATTAAAAAATACATCTTTGCATTGAAAATGAAAACTGTGGTATCTCTTCAGTAAGTGCCATGAAATACAATACATACCAGACATGAAATACAAAGCATGTTCTGGACTGGATGCTGCTTTTAACAAAACCAACCAGCCAGCCCACCCCACCAGTACAAGAAACAAACACTTACTTACACAGAAGGAAGTTTTTAAATGAAAAGTGTAACAAAACACAGAGGCAATGTTAAGATCTTTTCTAGGTCAAAACAGTAAGTTTTCCTGTAATATAAAAATGATGTGAGAGATGGCTCAGACAGGAAAGTGCTTGCCATGCAAGCCTAAAACCTAAGCCCATTCCCTGGAACCCACATTAAAAAGCAGGGGCAATGGTACACATCTACNGTTCCAGAACTCTTACAGCAAGATGGAGGCGGAGACAGGAAAACAGGCCTAAACCTTACAGTCCAGCTAGCCTGGGGATCAGAGTGCAGCGACAGAAACAAGATGGAAGGAGAGAATCACTCTTGAAAAAGTTGTTCTTTGATCTCCACACACTGAGCACATGTGCACCTGCCCTCACACACACATACACAAACAATAAATAAATAAAAATGAAAAAGAAAGCTGGGCATGGTGGCGCATGACTGTAATCCCAGCACTTGGGAGGCAGAAGCATGTGCATCTCTACGAGTTCAAGGTCAGCCTGGTCTACAAAGTGAGTTCCAGGACAGCCAGGGCTACACAGAGAGTGGTAGGGTAAATGTACTCAGAATTACTAATGGGGAAAGAGCAAGGTTGTTTTTTACATTTGTTTGGTGAATAAATATTTAGGAGTCATTATTGGCTGGAAGTGAAGTGGAGAAAATTAGGCGTGTACAGAAAATAGGTTAANTAGGGCTATAATTGCTATTAGTGTGGCTAAGGGGAGCTGTTATTTTTTAGTTGTTTGGTCTTAATTCATTTGGGTAGAAATCCTGTTAGTGGAGGAAGGCCTCCCACAGAAAGAACTAAGGAGATGACAGGTAGTATGATTGATATTTTGTTTCATCTAAGTGATATGGAGTTGACTGACGTAAATGAATGAGTGTGGAGCATAATGAACAATGAAATTGGGAGAAGGATATACAACTTTAGAAGTGTGAGGGAGCGGTTGTAGGGGAGACTAGAAATTATTCATCCTATATGAGTAATAGATGAATATGCTGTAATTTTTTTGTGTTTGTGTCTGGTTNAGTCCATTTCATGCTCTGGTAAGGACTGAAAGGGTTGCTGATGTGATGAAGATATTTGGGTCTATGAGTTCGTTAATTTGGAAAAGAATTGAAAGAGGAGCAAAAAAAACCCCAAAACACTTTTAAGTGATGCTTTTGAATGTTATTATAAAAGAAAGGCATTCATTACCCACAAGTAAAAGTTCATATATCAAGTAGCTCAATACCACAGTTCAGCTGATTTTTGTGGATTTCTTAGAATATGATTCTCTAATGTGACTGAAGAGAATGCAATTTTAATTCTAAACTCTCTTTATCCCAATGTCATTTCTTGACCACGAGGGAAGAATCACTGTCACAGTGAGCCATTTGCTAATGACAGCGGTGTATGTATACCTCAGGGATAGCAGACAAAAAAATTAGCTTCTGAAAAATGATCAAAGTTGAGTGCAAAGACAGAAATGTTCTCGATATACAGGATTCAAACTACTAAATACAACATAATGTAATGAGGCATGTCCAACCTGCATTTCATGGGCCACATGTGGCCGAGAATCAGCATGATTTGTGGCCCAATACAAAATTGTAAACTCATTTAAAACACCGTGAGATTTACTTTTCGCAATTTTTCTTTTTGTACCTAGGCTCAACAGTTCTCAAGAGTGAACTCTGCACAGAACAGGTTGTATTGCAATGTCAAAGGACTGGATGTACTTGTTTATGGCGTAAAAGAGGAAATGCCCCCATGGGCTCACATGCTCAAACAATCAATCCCCTAATGACAGTAACACTGTTCTGGAAGGCTGAGGTACCTTTAGGGGGTGGGACACGGCTGGAGGAAATGGGTGACAGTAGCTACCCTGTGACCAGCTGCATCATGTTCCTGTCATGCCTTCCCTGCCATGTATCCCTTCTTAAACTGTGAGCCAAAATTAGCCCTTCTTTAAGTTGCTTCTTGCTGGTTATTGGGTCTCACCAACAAGGAAGTACCAAATACAGATATGTTTAGGGCAGGCAGATCCTAAAGCCTAGTTAACGCCTTCCTCACTGAGCCATCTTGTCAGTCCAAAAGTAGGTTTTTAAAAGTAACTTATAGCACATGTAGTTTTTAGATAGTTCTAGATCTATCCCAAGTTATAATCATTTAGAGAATTAAAAAGAAAAACAAATATAAAAATCCTGGAGCTAGAGAGATAGCTCAGCTGTTGGGAGCACTGACTGCTCTTTGCGGATGCAGGTTCAATTCCCTGCACCCATGTGGTGGCTCACAACTGTCTGTGTCTCCAGTTCCAGGGATCTACATCCAAGTAAAACACCCATACACATAAAAATTTTTAAATAAAAATATTTTTTTAAAGGCCCCGTTTTTAAGCCTCATTCACAACCAAATTGAAGCAGAATCTCTAGGGCTGAGTCCCAAGGATAAGGCCCTTTTTAAAGGGGGGGATCCCCATATGATTCAAATGGACTATCAGGATTGAGACCACTATTTACGATGGAAAGAAACTGACCCATGTCTTCTAATTGAAGTATTTGATAGGGTTCTCATAACAGTATCAACGAGGAAAACTAATATAGACATTTTTAAGATTTAAAGACATTAGCATTATACAGGGTGGAAACAGCTTTCAGAATAAAAGATATCAGAGTTCTCTGAATTAGTCATAAGGTGCAAAAAAAAAAAAAAAAAAAAAAAAAAAAAAAGAAAGCATATTGAAATGTCTCCCACCTGTATTTTATCAGCTTATATTGGTATACTAGCTACAAGTCATCTCATTTTATCTAAGTTCACAGATTCTTACAATCTTTATCTGAGAGGGCAAATATAATTATTATCATGTCTTATGTAAGAAGAAATTGGGACTCGAGTTATTAACAGTCTGTCAAAGTCACTCAGCCAGTAAAAGTAAGTCTAAGTCAAAATAAAACCCAGGTACAACTTGACATCAAATACTCCATCCCAGGAGCCTTGGCCCAAAACAAACCTCTGCTCTGGTTCCAGTCATGGGCATCACCAAGTTGATTAACATTGTACCTGTACCCATCTTGATGATGAAAATAGTCATCAGTNCTGAACACGATGCCATCACGACTCTGACCAAGCAGAATTCTGTTAACAAAAGAAATCATAAGATCTATGACAAGTTAGCAATGGACATCTGGCATTGACTCCTTAAGGCCACTGCAGGTAGANCAGCAGAGGAGCCAATCCTTTCAGACTGTCCAGATTCAGACTTCACTCTATCCAACTATAGATATGAAAACTTTCAACCAGCATCTGCATTGTGACTTTAAAACACCATGCACTGCTTCCCAAATAACATCAGCTAACAATTATGCATGTTTTAACTTTCTGTGAATTGGTACGGAATACCGAGAACTGTCTCTCTCTGGTACAGTAACCTAAAAACCAAGTAAGATTAGGTAAGCAATCCATCTGGGAAGAACATATTTGATCCAAAACAGCATTCATAAACTCATTTCCATTAAGCACAAACATAGATGATCCACATATGAAAGTAAGAAATAGCCTAAGACATGAGACTGCAAACAACCTGTGATCCTCCAAAGTAAACAAACTTTTAGAGATTGTTACATGAAATTAATCACTGAATACTAGAGAAAAATTTCTCAGATCAGATTAGTAACAAGCAAGCTCTGCTTTGAAAAAAAATGATACCATCTTACGATGATATACTGTAAGTGGGGATATGTGGACAGAAAGACAATAGAATTTGAAAAGAATTCAGAATCCTAGACTACCAGTTCTAACCTAAAGTTCTTGGCTATTCAATCACAGTAATTTTTCATAAACAAACAAACAAAAAAATAAAGGAAACCAAATCCACTATACTTACCTTGGCCTGTACAAGTAATTTATGTTACATGAACTAAAAGGAGAGAGTGTTATTCTTATTATGTATTAGAAAGGAGACCCTAACCTGGCAGTGGTGACGCACACCTTCAATCCCAGCACTCGAAGAGGCAGGTGGATCTCTGTAAGTTCAAGACCAGCCTGGTCTACAGAGTGAGTTCCAGGAAAGCAAGGGTTACACAGAGAAACCCTGTCTCGAAAGACCAAAGAAAAAGGGGGAGAGGGAAGAGGCTTCAGATACCAAAATCTGTAGATGCTCAAGCCCTGTATATACAATTGTGTGATATTTGCATATGAACTATGTACATCTTACATATATTTTAAATCATTTTTTATTATTTATAATACCTAATACAGTGTAAATAGCCATGTATACCGTATTGTTTAAGGAATGATGATAAGAAAAGTCGTCTGTAGTAATAAGAATTCAGACTATCAAGAGAATTCCCATAATCAGTGAGATTGGGAGTGTCTGGAGAAAGGGAAAACATAGTAAGACAAGGATTTGGACCCTACAGAAAATATTTTGCAGTTTCACTCTTCCCTCTCAACTATTAAGCAAACAACCAGGGAACATGTGATCATGTGAAGGAGTTGGAAGGGGTAGATGGTAGAAGTAACTGAGGAGTAAAACAATCCAGTCCTGGGATGAGTCAAGAGTACTTCCTACCAGAAAGTAGTAGGGAGGACTTCAACTGTTAACATGACAAATGCCATTGTTCGGCCCCACAGCTTATAAAACTTTATAATAAAATAAATGTTATGTATCAAAGTGGCAAACTTTAAATCTGAATTATAGTGTATTATGTTATTTTGTAGTAAGTTATAGCAGAATTATAGCAAATTACATTAAACAAACTAAATGGAAGTTAAGGTTTGTGTTGTCTATGTACTTCTTTGGAGGAAATGGAGCTGGATTTGAATTTTTAGTTTTTTCTGAACTATAGCTGACATATCTGTATTTGCTTAAATAGATAACTTGCTGTAATTATGTATATTTATCTATGTGCTGTTTCTAGGTCAGAAAATTAGAAAAAGATCATGAGAGGACAGAGATCTTAAGGGAGGGAGAGAAATAAAGGGAACATACTACACATGAAAGAAAGTAGGAGAATTATCTGAGGAAGGGAGGAAACCAGGTGGGGTGGGGGCGGAAGTGAACAACAATGCATGAGATGCCGCAGTGAAATTGGTTAGTTTGAATGTTAGCCTAGAAAGCCTGATTTCAAAAAACTACAACGGATTTTTAATCTTTTTTTTTTTGTGAATGGAAAAAAACTTTAAAAGTGAAATAAATGTTGGGGCTACAGAGATGACTCAGTGGCTAAGATCACTGACTGCTCTTGCAGAGGGCTCGGGTTCACTTCCCAGCACCCAACGCCTCTTTCTGATCTCCAAGGACACCAGGCACGCAGACACAGGCAAAACACTTAACACATAAAATTTTTTAAAATTCTAAAAAAATTTTTTTAATTAAAATTAAAATACTAGCATTCTAAATCAGAGCTCAGTCACCCAAAAAAGAGATTTTAATTGTAACTAACCACATAAAAGCTAATTATACTCAACAGTACCAGAATCCAGATTGTCATCATTCCTAGATTCATGCTTTTATTTGGTTCTATAACCTATTCACACATGGTTTTTAAGATGCTAATATACCACTGTGCTCAAGAAATGGTTTAGGGGGCTGGAGAGATGGCTCAGAGGTTAGGAGCACTGGGTGCTCTTCCGGAGGTCCTGAGTTCAATTCCCAGCAACCACATGGTGGCTCACAACCATCTGTAATGAGATCTGGCGCCCCCTTCTGGCNGCAGGCAGAAAACTGTATACATAATAAATAAATAAATCTTTTAAAAAATGGTTTAAGTTCTCCAAGTTAGAAGAATAGGAAAACTGTAGTCCATTTTCATTAATAAATTAGTATAATAGAAAAACATGAACTGTCTCCCTGAAGACCTTCTTTTTCTTTTTTCTTCTTGGAGACAGGGTTTCTCTGTGTAACAGTCCTGGCTGTCCTGAAACTCGCTTTGCAGACCAGGCTGGCCTTGAACTCACAGAAATCTACCTGCCTCTGCCTCCCCAGTGCTGGAATTAAAGGCACCCTGCCACCGCCACCCCTAGCCCCAAAGACCTTCTTAAATACATAAATCGTAGTGAGTAACAGTTGAGCCTGACAAGACACTTTTCCCAGACAGCAGGAAGTGTGCACGCAATCCTTTTTAAACTCCACAACTATCTCAGGTATAAAGCTTCACTTCAGGAAATTCAAAAAGCACTCATGAACCTAGGGGAATGGGATACTCTACCAAGCATCTGAACCAAAAGTAAGTTAAGAACAGTATTTTCAAAATTCTTATACCTGAATTATCTCATCAGGTAATAGCATGACTCACACATCTCTGATCTCATTCAATTCTCAAAACCCTGACAATCTGGTATTACACAAGTCCAGGAAAGAAAATAAATACAGTCGTTCAGCCAGTGGAGTTGACTATGCAGCAGGAGGCAAGGGTTATGAAATGAAGTTCTCAGTGCTGGCACGGGATACCTCTGCCTCCCAAACCAGTGGCCTACAATGATCCTGTACAGTCTCCTCCCCGGGAAGCTTCTGAATAGATCTGTTACTAGCTTCTAAGGTGGATCTCTGAATTCGAAGGCAGCCATGAGACCTACACAATAAGTTCTAGAGTTCCAAGCCAGACAGGGCTAATATTCCAAACAACCAAAACAAACAATCTAAATGAACCTGACACATGCTGACACCCTAGGACAGAAGCACTGTACTCAAGTGCTTCAGAACATCTACCTAATTTTCTCAGGTAAGACATAAAGAACTTAAGACCAGAGACAAGTATCCCCTGAGTTCAACTAAGACCACTCTCTTGCAAAGAAACGTTAAAAAAAAAAACAACCTCTTCCATCACTTTCAAACAGTGTTTTTAATTCCTATAGTTACTGTAACAAGTGATTTGAAAACAACCAGAACTTATCATCTTGCAGTTTTGAAGGTCAACAGTTCAAACTCCCTTTTACTGGCCTGTCTTTCTCTGGGCTCTAGAGAGTNCTGTCTTGTATTTTCTAGTTTCTACAGGTTAGGCACACTCACTATCTTGGTATGTGGGGCCTTTGACCATTATTACAAAGTGGGCAATGTGGGGTCTTCTCTCCTCTCTTCTTGTGTTTCTATCTGTGACCTTCCTTCCTGCCACCTTCATATTAAGAAGCTTTGTGGGGGGCTGGAGAGGTGGCTCAGAGATTAAGAGCACTGACTGCTCTTCCAGAGGTCCTGAGTTCAATTCCCAGCAACCACATGGTGGCTCGCAACCATCTGTAATGAGATCTGGCGCCCCCTTCCGGCCTGCAAGGACACATGCAGGCAGAACCCTGTCTACATAATAAATATATCTAAAAAAGGAGCTTTGTGATTACACTGGGCCCNCACAGGATAATTGCTTCATCTCAAGTATTTCACCTCAAGTCCCCCTTTCCTCAGAAGTAACATGCAACATGCATAGCATTTACCACACTAAATGGCTTAAATAAAAATGTTAACACCAGCCAGGTGGTAGTGGTGCACACCTTTAATCCCAGAGGCAGGAGGATCTACGTGAGTTTGAGGCCAGCCTGGTTTACACAGACCTGTCTGGAAAAAAATAAAAAAATAAAAAAATAGTTAACATCGAAAGTTGTTTCCTCAAGTTTTTTTTTAATTTCCTAGACAGTAAATTATTAGGTATTTTTATCAGCTCTTTACTCTTTACCAGCATTTATTTTGTGTGTTTGTGGGCACACATGGCATGTGGGTTCCAGAGACCAAATCCTGGTCATCAGGTTTGACGACAGGTGCCACCATCTTGTTAGCCAAATCACTGTATTTCTTCAATCCATATTTTTCTTCTAGATATTTTTAAAGATTTATTTTATGTACATGAGGGCTCTAAATGTACGCCTTTATGCCAAAAGAGGGCATTATATCCCACTACAGATGGTTGTGAGCCACCATGTGCTTGCTGGGTTCGGAACTCAGGACCTCTGGAAGAGCAGCCAGTGCTCTTAACCACTGAGCCATCTCTCCAGCTACCTTCTAGATTTTTTTTTTTGCTTTAGTCCTTTATCTATCTAGTATTATTTTTTGAATGACAGAAAGCAGAGCTTAAATATTTTTCTCATAAATCTACTGTCAAATATATCCTATTACCATTACAGAATATTTTTCCAACTGCTCTAAAATACCAGTTCACAATACAGCCACTAAATATGCAACGTTTACATTGTATCAGTATTTTAAGGAATCCAGAAATCATTTAAGTACACATGTGGGAATCTACGTGTAAGGCATATGTAAATGTGATACCTTTTTAATCAAGGGACTTAAGTATCAAAGGAGTTTGATACCTGTACAGGAGCCTACAATCAACTCACCCAAGTACCAAGGGACAACTCCGTGGTCTCTTCCCTTAGAATCCTCAGCAAAAGCTAGATATGGTGATGCAAGCAGGAAATTCACAAGTTTTAGTATACCCTGTACTACGAACTGAGACCTTGAATAAATGAATGAAGTCATCAGCAAATGTCTAGGGCACTCATCATGTTGGAGACCGTATGGTTTTGGAAAAAACAGGCCAGTTTTGAAGTTACCTCTAGAAAGCTAAAGTTCTAGTTCTAGTACTTATAAGAGACGGCATGAGATAAGTTTACTAAACCATTCTATATCCTCATAATTATTAATACCTCCTCTCAGGGTAGCTCTGTATATAGACACTGAACAAATTACAGCTGCTATTGCCAAGCTTGGTTCTCTGCTTACAATACTGAATAAATCTGAAATAGAAAATAGATATAGTATCCAATATAATAATTATAATTTACCTAAAAATACTTTAGCACAGATAATGAGACCATTTGGATGATTTAAGCTATAGCNCAAGTAGCTGCCTAATCAGAGAAATCATATCCCTTGCTAACTGAGCAAGAACAAGTCTCCAAATGTGGAGTACAAGCTGTTACAAATGTCTCAACCTCCTTTTATCTTTGATAATTGCCACACATTTTGCTGATGAAACTGATGACTTGTTTCTGAAAATACACTCATACGTGAAATCAAATGAGTAAAAGATATTAAATAGATAACNTATTTTAAACCCTTTTTCCCATACATGATTTAGTAAAAGAACTTTGAACTATAGTCTACCTTTCTAAAACAAAAAACCACTGAAGGCTTGGTTTTTAAATGGTTCTATGTCCAAACACTGAGTCAGAGCACTCTCTTTAGCTAAGGATAACCACAATAGTAACAAAATTCTATTCCAAATATCCTTAAATTCTGCTCAAATGAACCTGCCAAAGTGCTGTCAGGAAGCCTGGAGGGGTAGAGCCTCCACTTCAGCATATCCACAAACGTTGTATGAAATGTGTTTCTCTTGCTTAGTCCTAAATATTAAAAGTCAGTATCTGTGTTACAATTCAGTCTAATACTTTCATTAAAAACTAGCAGCAAGCCAAGTGTAGTGATTCATGCCTGTAATCCCGGCACTCAGAGGATCCTAAGTTTGAGGCCAGCCTCTGCTACACAGCAAATTTCAGGCAAGCCTGCAATTTCTAGAAAGACCCTATCTCAAAAAAAACTAGGGGTTAGGGATGAAGTTCAGCAGGAGAATGCTTGCACAACATGCACAAGGCTCAGGTTCTATCCCCAGCATACTCCTCCCAAAAAATCAAATAATAATAATAAATAATAAAAATTAACAAGTGGTTGGCAGAGTTTCCCAGAAACAACTAACTCTTGTCTTTTTATAACCAAAATGGCTTAGGTCAACCATTAATGAACAAAAAAAGATAATGCTGTCTTATATAGCTTATACTGAACACAAAGTAGTAAAGGTAAAAGCTATATAAATTCAGAAATTACTAGGGATGCAGAAGATAAATAAAAGCCTCCAAAAGTAATGGTATATGCCTATAATCCCAACACTTGGGAAGCTGAAGCACCAGAGAGCATGAGTTACAGAACAGCCAGAGCTTCTTTCTCAGTGGGTTCTGGGACATGCTGGACTACACAGTAAGTTCCGGAACTAGCTCAGGCTACTATACTAAGCCAATGTCTCAAAACAAAGAAACAAAACAAACAGGAGGCATCCTTTAAAGCAACCTTTAAAGAAGCCACTGTACACCAACAGGAGCAAACCAATGCAAATAGGTACGGTGGAGGTGGTGAGACAAGGACCAAACAAAGAAGAATGGGGCTCATCATCAAACGGAAACCGATTTAGTTCTCCAATCAGCAGAGTTCTCATCTAACAATTCTTCAGTCATTTCTTTCTTCAAGCCTTGTTTTGAAAGCTAACATCCCTATGAAGCTGTTTCCCACCATAGGAGTCTANGGTTTTATATTTGATGCCAAATAATTCAGGGTCAGTNACTAAGAAGTACAGGAGTCCAGCCAGGTGTGGGGACTCATACCTTTAATCCTAGCACTTGGGAGGTAGTGAGTTCAATACCAGCCTAGCCTACAGTGAGTTCTAGGACAGCTAGGGCTAACCCAGAGACCCTGTCTCAAAAAACCAAAACCAAACCAAACCAAAAAAAAACAACAAAAAGGGAAGGCTGTCTTCATTAAACAGTATCCATCAATCTAAAGAGGTACTCGTGTGTATCTGAAGCTCCTTGAAGTGAGGAATCGCACATAAAGTATGTACGTATTAGATACTGAACATGAAGGCAGGGACACTGAGGCACACACACGGAAATATAGTAGATAGATGGATAAATAAAATTTTAAAGTCTTTTAAAAATGAAAACAGCACATTACCATTTTGATCTCTTATTTTCAGTTGGGGGAGGAAGGGGTTTGGTTTTTAATAGTAGTTTCTGTTAACCTCAACTATTTCCTCTAGGCTTTGCGCCTACAAAGTGAAACCAACTCATCTCCCCCAACTTCCCTATGTTAAAGTACTCTCTGAATTGAAAACTAAAACTGTGACACAAATGGCACTTGTTACTAAGCATTCACTTAGGAATGGTTCTCGCTGTTGCCCAGGCTAGCCTAGAACTTGGTACCTAGCCCAGATTGGCCTTGAATCTGCTGCATCTTTCCAGTCTTAAATGTTCTACCTTCTCCTTAAGCAAATATCCAGACATAATCACCTCTACCTAATCTCTCAGGCCTTCTTGAAATTCTATTGAGTTCCATTCCAACATTCTCCAACCTGTTGTTCTAATTTTCTTTTATTTTTCAATATTCAGTTCTAACTAGTAGACCCACTTCATCCAATTTCCAAATCTCAACTATCTGTTTTCTCTGATGTAGCCTACATCCAGAACACTGTGTTTGTAAGACAACTTCACTCTTCTGAGTCTCAACTTCATATGGAGTTCAACTACAAAACCTTCACAAAAACATCATGAATCAGTTAAAACAGCTTAAAATCTTGCTTGCAAATCTATACTATAAACTGAATTTCTGTTTTTGTCTAAAGATATTTTATTTAGTTTGGCTATATTACAAGTAAATGTAAGTATCTGTAAATTCTTCAGATACTAGTCTTCACTCAAAGACACTATTTTTTTTACCTTTCCTATATAAACTACAAGAAATTTAGTTTGAATTATTTTCCACAATTGAGGAAACTGTAACAATGTTGTCTTTAAATTGTAAAGAAAATGAGAAATCTGAACTATTTTGTAACAATAAAAACACTACCAGTTCTAATGCCACTAATCAGAGTGCTCAATTCAACACATTAAAATTTTGAAACTAAATAGCAATTCAGTCCCACAGGGCTAAGAGATGGCTCAGTGGCTAAGAGCACTGCACTGGCTGCTCTTTCAGAAGACCTGGGTTCAATTCCTAGCACTCACATGGTGGCTCACAATTGTCCAGAACTCCAGTTCCAGGGGACCTTTTCTGGCCTCCTGGAAGTGGTGCACAGATACACATGTAAACAAAACACCTATACACATAAAATATTTTTTTTTAAAAAAAAAAATCACTATTCCAATCAGGTATGACATGGATGGCATAATGCCTAACACACTCAAGACCCCTAATTTGTTTTTCAAATTCTAAGAAAATAAATATCCCCCATTCCATTAACAAGCAGCAAAGCTTGCCCAACAGCAGAGTGAAAGAGTACCAAAGCCCAGCTTTTCTTGAATACCTGACTTACACAGGCTAGCCAATTCTTAAGTAGCATTGCTTGTTGCTGTTTTAATTATTTTTTTTTATTAAAAGATTTTATTTTACATACCAACCACAGAACCTCCCCTCCTCCCTCCTCCTGCCCCCCAGCCTTGCCCCTCAACCCATCCACCCTCTAATTAGTTTATTTTTAAAGCTCTTAAAAGAAGCTAAATATATATACAGCAATTCTCCCTTTTCCACTAGAATACATCTTTTAAAGTATTTCCAGTCAGATGTCACTCCCAAATACAGTATATAAATTTTCTACTAGAAACATGAAAGCATTTAGCACTGATACTCAAATATTTAAGTAAGGAATCATCAAGTATACACTTAGTAGCCTTCACTTACCGAGACAAAGTTGTTTTTCCAGAACCAGGGAGGCCTCGCAAAAGAATAAGTAATTTCTGCAATTTATTCAACTTCTCCTCTTGAAACCACTGGCTCACAAAGCTGTCTGTTCCATTATGCTCTTCCAGGGGAGGATCTCTCCAGCACTCTCTGATTTCACAGAAACCGTTACTCACACTTTCATCTTGTACACTGTAGCCATTTCTAAAGGGATGAACATTACTGCTAATCACACCATAGTTAGTATACTCATCGTTCTGATCAAAAGTCAAANAGTTCCAGCTATCCTGACAACCATCTACGTAACACCCATTCTGCATCTGAGAGTCATCTTGCCCATGGAAAACATTTGGTGGTGGATTTAGTGGGGCACTGAATCTTTGAAAATTAAAATAGTTAAAACTGGGAAGAGGAGGACCGTGGGGTATGACAAAAGGATGTACTGACTGCCATTCAGGCCTGAAGGAAGGAAATGAAGTATCACAAAATGTAGGCATCACTTGTTCATCACAGGGATATTTGCCTGATTCATTCTCTGAGTACTGCTGGTAACCACAATGTGACTGAAGGGCATTACTGAGGTCTTTATTTTCTTCCTCGGATTTTAAGGTATCATAAGCCTGGTCATAAGGAATAATCTGTTCCTGGGAAAGCTCTGGTACCTTACAACTTCCTTGTGAAGCATCATTTTCATTTTCNAGCTCTTCAATTTCTTTGTAAAACTGGGATAATTCCGTGTCGATCTCCAATTTTTTGGAGGTAAATTTCTGTTTTTCTTCTTGTCTTCTTTGGTAATCTATACTATTGAAACGGTTCATCTCATGCTTCCTTTCTCGGCATTTCTTTTTTTCAGAGGGTTTGTAAATGGGGCCTATGAATGCTTTGCTTGTGCTATAGATTCCATCATCCTTGGACAGTGATGAAGGCTTTCCATCCTGCAAAGCTTGAGAACCAATGGATTCAACACCATCTAGTTTATTACCAGGCATCTCCTTGTACAAAGGCTTCAACACATCTGTAGTTCTGGTTTTGTCTTCCTGAGGACAACTACGTCTTCTGAAGTTAATGGTGGCCACGGGGACCCTATTATTTCTGGTTTTCTCTTGGAGTCTGTTACTATCAGGACCACCTTGATGATGGGAGAACACAGAATCATCTGCAGCTGACTTCAGTTTTTTAGAGCATGGTTCCCTTGGTAGTTCTTTTCCAGATCCCAAAAACTTAGCTTCAATTTCACTGTAGGGCATCTGAGGAGTAAGGCACACAATTAGGTCATATGCTTAAAAATTTAAACAAAAGTGGTTTTTTTTTTCATAAGGAAGGAGTCTGAGAAAAAAGATTTTGTGACCTAAACATTTAATAACTACAGTCAAACTGTAATTTTATAGCCACTTATTTTAAGTCATAACAATAATTTACCATAGAAGTCTCACTGAAGTTAGTGTCATTTAAAAATCTATGTGCACCTCATTTTTTTTGGTGGTGCAGAAGATGAACTTACGACCTCATGCATGCTGAATGAACACTCTACTCCAGAGCTACGTCCTATCTTGTTTTTCATGCTGAGACAGCATCTTACTAAGTTGACAAGTGTGGCCTTGCATTCTCTATGTAGAGTCCAGTGAGACCTTACCTGTCCATCTTCCTGAGTACTTGAGATTAACAGGTCTGTATCTCGTGTATCTATCTACATGTGTGTGTTCTGATACATAACTGGCATTTGTTTCTAAACTGGCTAAGGTACACTGCATCATGGGGACTGGTTTAATGAATCCCTTCCTGTTTAAAATCACTATGTCTTTTGGAATATAGGCTTCAGCTTCCACACTTCCATCATCTCTCTTTAGCATCCAAATACTAGATGAACTAACCTGCAGTCTTTATGGACCTTTTCCCTCCAACTAGTGTAAAAGCAGTTCCAAATTGATTGTAATAATTTGAAAGAAAAAAAGTTTGAGGATACAAATTATGCTTAGGAAAAATAATCAGGAAACTCTTCAAAATCAAAGCATTCATCTTTTCTAGCAGTTTCTCCAGCTTAAAAATAAACTTTGCAGCCGGGCGGTGGTGGCGCACACCTTTAATCCCAGCACTCGGGAGGCAGAGCCAGGCGGATCTCTGTGAGTTCGAGGCCAGCCTGGGCTACAGAGGGAGATCCAGGACACNCACCAAAGGTACACAGAGAAACCTTGTCTCGAAAAACCAATAAACAAACAAACAAACAAACTTTGCAGGCAGGCTGATTTATGACTGTAATGCTAGCATTTGGCAGATGGAGGAGAAGGAAGATCAGGAGTTCAAGACCAGCCTGGACTACACAGTTAAGTTCAAGGTCAGTTTACACTACACAAGACCCGTCAATAAATTAATTAAAGCTACACTTCTCTTGACAGGCAGTGGCTCAAACCTGTAATCCTATCAATAGGCGATTTCAGGCCAGTATGGGCTGATTACACAGTTGGGATCCAGAGCATCCTGGCCTACAGAGGGCGATTATGTCTACAAAACAAATCACAACTTCGCGTCTCTTAAAATTTCTTGGAACCCTTAAGAAACCACCAATCCCGTTTTGGTCAGTACTTCATTCGGCTCCCTCTTGGAATCAACACCAAAACCCCACAAACTAGGGAAGAAAGCAGACAGGCCATTAGGAGAGCCGAAGGAAGTTCCAANCCTGGAGAAAGCCATTCTCCTGGGGTCACATCTTCCGTCTCCTCACTCAAACATCAGAGATCCACGAGGAAGAGCGAAGGGTGCACGAACACTCCCAGTCCCCTACCTGGGGTGCACCAACACTCCCAGTCCCCTACCTGGGGTGCACCAACACTCCCAGTCCC
>LZPO01076037.1:127019-138487 GCA_001675575.1 Neotoma lepida | reverse complement strand
TCCTTCCTCCCTGCATCAAGGCTGAGTTAGGCATGCCACCATAGGGAATAGGTTCCAAGAAGCCAGCTCATGTGCTAGGGACAGATCTTGGTCCCACTGCTAGGGGCCACAAACAGACCAAGCAACAAAACTGTCACCCAAATGCAGAGGGCTTAGGTAGGTCCCATGCAGGTTCCCTAGCTGTTGGTTTGGAGTTCCTGAGCTCCCACAAGGTTTGGTTAGCTGTCTCTGTGGGTTTCCCCAATATGATCTTAATTCCCCTTGCTCATATAATCCCTCCTCCCTGAACCACGATCTTAATTAGGCTTATCAATAAAAACGAAGAGTCAGGTATCATGGTAATAACCTGAAAGAGCAAAGAGGCAGAGGAGCAGTCACTAGAGACTTCTTACTTCTATGAATCCTCAGACAGAATGGGGGTCCTAGATCCTGTTTCCATTCACCATATATTCCTGTCTCCACCTCCTGATTGTGCTAGAATCAAAGGTGTGAACCTCCCAAGTGCTGGGATTAAAAGTGGCTAGCTCTGCCCTCTAATCTCCAGGCAAGCTTTATTTGTCACAACACAGACAAAACACCATACAACATTTACCCTTTTTGTCTACATAAAAAGTGAAGGTTTTCATCAAAGACTTAAAGTTCTTGTTATAAAGTCTTTCACTTGTTTGGTTAGAGTTACCCCAAGATAGTTTATATTATTTGTGGCTATTGTAAAGGGTGTTGTTTCTCTGATTTCTTTCTCAGCCTGTTTATCATTTATACATAGGAGGGCTACTGATTTCTTTTGAATTGATCTTGTATCCTGCCACATTACTGAAGGAGTTTATCAGCTGTAGGAGCTCCCTGGTAGAATTTTTGGGGTCACTTATGTATACTATCATATCATCTGCAAATAGCAAAAATTTGACTTCTTCCTTTCCAGTTTGTATCCCCTTGATCTCCTTTTGTTGTCTTATTGCTCTAGCTAGAACTTCAAGTACTATATTGAATAGGTATGGAGAGAGTGGACAGCCTCATCTTGATCCTGACTTTAGTGGAATCACTCTGAGTTTCTCTCCATTTAATTTGATGTTGGCTGTTGGCTTGCTGTATATTGCCTTTATCATGTTTAGGTGTGTTCCTTATATTCCTGATCTCTCCAAGACCTTTATCATGATTTTGCATTGGATTTTGTTAAAGGCATTTTCAACATCTAATGAGATGATCATATTTTTTTTCTTTCAGTTTGTTTATATGGTGGATTACATTGACAGATTTTCATATGTTGAACCATTCCTGCATTCATGCATGCATGCATTCATGCATCTCTGGGATGAAGCCTATTTGATTTATGGTGGATGATTTTTTGATGTGTTCTTGGATTCAGTTTGCCAGTATTTTATTGCATATTTTTGCATCAATGTTCATGAGGGAGATTGGCCTGTAATTCTCTTTCTTTGTTACATCTTTGTGTGGTTTGGGTATCAGGGTTACTGTTGCCTCATAAGAAGAGTTTGGCAATGTTCCTTCTGTTTCTATTGTGTGGAACAATTTGAGGAGTATTGATATTAGCTCCTCTTTGAAATTCTAGTAGAATTTTGCACTGAAACCATCTGGCCCTGGGCTGTTTTTGGTTGGGAGATTTTTTAATGACTGCTTCTATTTTCTTAGGGGTTGTGGGTCTATTTAAGCTGTTTATCTGGTCTTGATTTAACTTTGGTATGTGGTACCTATCCAGAAAATTGTCCATTTCTTTTAGATTTTCCAATTTTGTGGAGTACAGATTTTTGAAGTATGACCTAATGATTCTCTGGATTTCCTCAGTTCCTGTTGTTATGTCTCCCTTTTCATTTCTGATTTTGTTAATTTGGATATTCTCTCTCTGCCTTTTGGTTAGTTTGGATAAGGTTTTGTCTATCTTGTCCATTTTCTCACAGAACCAACTCTTTATTTCATTGATTCTTTGTATTTTTCTCTTTGTTTATATTTTTTTGATTTCAGCCCTCAGTTGGATTATTTCCTGTCATCTACTCTTCCTGGGTGAGTTTGCTTCCTTTCATTCTAGAGCTTTCAGGTGTGCTGTTAAGTCACTAGTGTGGCTAATGTGAGATTTCTCCAACTTCTTTATGTAGGCATTTAGTGCTATAAACTTTCCTCTTAGCACTGCTTCCACAATGTCCCATAAGTTTGGGTATGTTGTGCATTCATTTTCATTGAATTCTAGGAAATCTTTAATTTCTTTCTTTATTTCTTCCTTGACCCAGTGGTGATTAACTTGAGCATTATTCAGTTTCCATGAGATTGTAGGCTTTCTGTAATTTGTGTTGTTGTTGAATTCTAACTTTAAGTGATGGTGATCCAATAAGATACATGGGGTTATTCCATTATTTTGTATCTGTTGAGATTTGCTTTGTGACTGAGTATGTGGTCAATTTTAGAGAAGGTTCCATGAGGTGCTGAGAAGAACGTATATTCTTTTGTGTTTGGGTGAAATGTTCTGTAGATATCTATTAAGTCCATTTGAGTCATAACATCTGTTAGTTCCCCTATTTCTCCTTTAAGTTTATGTCTGGCAGACCTGTCCATTGGTGAGAGCGGGGTGTTGAAGTCTCCCACTATTAGTGTGTTGGGTTTGATGTGTGATTTAATCTATAGTAAAGTTTCTTTTACAAATGTAGGTGACCTTGTATTTGAGGTATAAATGTTCAGAACTGAGATTTAATCTTGATGGATTTTTCCTATGATGAATATGAAATGTCCTTCTCCATCTCTTTTGATTAATTTTAGTTTGAAGTCTATTTTTTTAGAATTAGGATAGCCACACCAGCTTATTTCTTAGGTCCATTTGGTTGGAAAATCTTTTCTCAACCCTTTACTCTGAGGTAACGTCTGTCTTTGAAGTTGAGGTGTGCTTCTTATATGCAGCAGACAGATGGATCCTGTTTTTGTGTCCATTCTGTTAGTCTGTGTCTTTTTTATAGGTGAATTGAGTCCATTGAAATTAAGAGATATTAATGACCAGTGATGATTAACTCCTGTTATTTTTTGGTTTTGTTGTTGCTGTTGGTAGTGTGTGTGTGTTTCCATTTTTGGGGGTTTGCTGGTGTGAGATTATCTAGTGCCTGTGTTTTCATGGGTGCAGCTAACTTCCTTGGGTTGGAGTTTTCCTTCTAGTATTTTCTGTAGGGCTGGATTTGTGGATAGGTATTGTTTAAATCTGGTTTTGTCATAGAGTATCTTGTTTTCTCCATCTATGGTGATTGAAAGTTTTGCTGGGTATAGTCGTCTGGGCTGGCATCCATAGTCTCTTAATGCCTGCAACATGTCTGTCCAGGACCTTCTGGTTTTCAGAGTTTCTATTGAGAAGTTGAGTGTAATTCTGATAGATTTGCTACTCAGCAAAATGAGATCTTTAAATCCGAGACTGGAGATTTCACACCAGAGCTCCAGACACAAGAGAGGGAGAGCAGAGAGCAAGAAAATGCCAACAATGCCACGAGATGCCACGGCATGAAGGACCCACTGGGTGAGTCTTTTTAGTTAAGATGTTTAGGCACACAAAGATATATTTCAATTAGATAATCTTCAAACACTTCAAAAACCTACTGAATATAGCATTTAAAATGTTTAAAAACTTATATTTTTCTGGACAGTAAGACATGTCTGCTCCTGGCAGCATCAATTACTTCAAAGAGGATGATGGGTGTTGAAGAAACTCATTATGGAGTTTGCTTTCTTGTGGCAAAAGTTAGCTAATGGGCAAAAAAGTACCCTTGCCTTGACTGCTTGACAGGATGCTGTATAAACTGGACATGCAGGACCCATTGGAAGGTGACCACTGAACTTTTCAAGGCAAGGGGTGGTCCTTCAGGTTTCTGCTTCAACTAAGAAGCTGCCAGACATTCTACAGGACATGGGAAGAAGTGACTGATGAACTTTGCCAGAATGGGCAGAACAGACTTTAAAATTTCCTTCTTCACTGAAAGCTATGCCAGAGACTCTAGGCCTGTAGGCTAAAGATAGATGCCCCAATGTTACAGAGGAACTTTGAATGACTCTCCAGGCAGCCAGATGTCTCTGTAATTTCTAAAATTATGGAAGTTGCTTGCAATGCACTTCCTGTTTACTCAGGTAATATTATATCCTTCTGAGGTCTTTGATGGAGTTGAAGACTAGATAGTTATAGTTTTCCTTAGTCATGATAAATGATAAATTAGATATAAAACTTTAAACTCACAAAAATAGGATAGAGAGAATATTTTCTTTAATTTTATCAAATATAAATAAACTAGATATTGTAACTATAATTCTTGCTTGATAACTTTTGTTATATATAATTTTACTATGTTAAAATTAAAACCTTTCTTTTTGATTAGATAGAAAAGGGGAAGTGCTATATTTCTGTACGCTGTGAATATATGTGGTTCCCATTGGATAATAGATAAAGCTGCTTTGGCCTATGGCAAGAAAACTTACAGCCAGGTGGGAAATCCAAGCAGAGAGACAGAGAGAAGAAGGGTGGTGCTGAGAGAGACACAAGCCTGCTGCCCAAGGAGCAACAAGATGTCAGCAGACTGGTAACACCTTGGCCATATGTCAACATATAGATTTATAAAAATGAGTTAATTTAAGATGAAAAAGTTAGCTAGCAAGAAGCTTGAGACATAGGCCATTAGTTCATAATTAATATAAGCCTCTGAATGATTATTTTATAAGTGGCTGTGGGAACATGGGGCCAGGTGGTAACCCTAGAAGTTTCTGGCTACACCATGTGACTTTGTGATGTCCCTCAGCTACAACCCGCCAAGGTATTCTACCGTTATATCGTTACAGGTGGTATCTGTGTGTTTCCCTTTTTTGACTTTGCTGGTCTCAGATTATTTATTTGCTGTGTTTTCTTGGATGTAGTTAGTATCTTTAGGTTGGAGTTTACTTTCTAGTACCTTCTATAGGGCTGGATTTGTAGATAGATAAGGTCAAATTTGGTTTTATCATAGAATGTCTTATTTTCTCCATCTATGGTGGTTGAAAGTTTTGCTGGGTCTAGTAGTCTGGGCTGGCATCTTAAAGTCTGCAACACTCCAGGCCCTTTTGATTTTTAGAGTCTCCATTAAGAAGTCAGGTGTTATTCAACTGGGCCTGTCTTTATATGTTACTTGTTCTTTTTCCCTTGCAGCTTTTAATATCCATTCTTTGTTCTGTACATTTAGTGTTTTGATTATTATGTGCCAAGGGGACTTTCTTTTCTCATTCAGTCTATTTGGTTTGGTGTTCTATATGCTTCTTGTAAAGAAGGCATCTCCTTCTTTATGTTGGAGAAATTTTCTTCTATGATTCTGTTGAAAATATTTTCTGTGACTTTTACCTGAGTGTGGTGGTATTTTATCTATGTCCCCCAATAAAATTTATCTGAGGATCAGAGGAACAAGGTCAGCTGCTAGTCTTGCAATGTTAGCACACACCCTTAATCCTATCACTTAGCAAGCAGGGTCTGTCTGGATCTCTGTGTTCCAGGTCACACTAGGAACAGAGTCGAGTGTGGAGACACACGCCTTTAATCCCAACATCAACCATAGAGTTCTGGAGGTCTGTGCAGACAGACAGGAAGTGATGTAGCTTGGTGGAGAGGGGAAATGAGTTAGCAGAATGGACAGGCATAAAAAGCCTGCTTAGACAGGAAGTCTCTTTGCTTTGCTCTTTTTTGGAGGCAGCAGCGTTAGTGAGGTGAGGCTGGTAGCTCTTCCTAATTCCTCTGATCTCTGTCAGACTTTCACCCCTATCCTGGGCTCCTTGTTTTATTTAACAAGACCATTTAGAAATTCATTTACACCTGAGTTTTTCTCTTTCCTCTATCCGTACTTTTCTTAGATTTGGTCTTTTTATACTGTCCCAGATTTCCTGGATGTTTTGTGCCAGGATTTTTTTTAGATTTATCATTTTCTTTGACTTGGGTATCCATTTCTTCTGTCATGCCTTCAATGTCTGAGATACTCTCTTCCATCTCTTGTATTCTGTTGGTGAAGCTTGCCTTTGTAGTTCCTGTTTGAATTTTTCATTTCCAGAATTCCCCCAGTTTGTGTTTTCTTTATTGATTCTATTTCCATTTTCAGGTCTTGAGTAGTTTTATTCATTTCCTTCCACTGTTTGTATTTTCATAGATTTCTTTAAGGGATTTATTCGTTTCCTCTTTAAGGACCTCTACCATCTTCATAAATCTGTTTTAAGATCTTTTTATTGTGTGTTAGTTATATTGGAATATTCAGGGCCTGCTGTGGTAGGATTGTTGTTCTCTAGTAGAGGCATATTTTCCTGGTTGTTATTGTGTTTTTATTCTGGTGTCTAGGCATCTGTGATTGGGAATATTATAATTCTAAGTGCTAATATCTAGTCTTTGTTGGGTGGGTGTTTTGTTCCTTGGTTTGTTTTCTCTCTGGTTCTTAGGAGAGTGTGGTGGCTGTGTGTTGCCTGTAGAGAACTCTTCTGGGATCCTGATAAGTATGGGCACTGGGAGTTCCAGGAAAAATGTGTTTCTGTGTATTGAGACCTGAGACTTAGGGTATGGACTGCGGGAGTCATAGAGGGTCTTCACAAGAGGGAGGAAAGCAAAGTGTTACATCAGGATCTGCTTAGTCCCCTGAGAATGGGAACAGAGAGTGAGGAGAGGCCAAAGCAGAAGGTCTGCTACAGAGCTGGGGATAAGACTAAGGATTAGACTTCAAGGAATTGAGGGAGAGGTGAAGATTTGCAGTTAGTCTACTTGCTTTCCTGGTTAAAGTGGCTTGTGGGTTCCCAGTAAGTGCCTGCTGGAGTTGGAGGCTGGGACAAAGCAATGGATCTGGGGAAGGAAGTTTAGAGATCTGTGTGATCCATTGTAGATAGGTGCTGGAGGGGAGGCTGCAGCAGGTATTCTGCTGCAGAGCTGGGGATGAGACTGGAGGATTAATTGGAGGATCAGAAGGAGAGGTGAAGATCTGCAATTAACCTACCTGTTTCCCTGCCCAGTGTGGCCTGTGGGTTCCCAGGGAGTAAGTACCTGCTGGAGTTGCTGGGTGGGACAAAGAAACAAGTTGGGTAAGGGAGGTTAGTTAGGAGGAGAAGATCTGTAGGATCCAACAGAAGTGAGACGGAGGGAGGGCACGACAGGTGCTGGGGATAATACTAAGTGGCTGGACTTGGATGAATGGAGGGAGAAGTGAAGATCTGCAGGTCGAATACCTGCTTCCCTAGCAGGAGTGGTCTGTGCCTTCCCAGGAGGTGCCTGATTGAGTTTTCAGCACCCATGTCAGACAGCTCACAACTGCTTGTAATTCTAGATCCAAGGGATCCAACACCCTCTTCTGGCCTCCTCAGGTACCTCAAATCACTAAGAAAATTCGCTACAGTCATATCTTATGGAGGCATTTTCTCAATTGAGGTTCCCTCCTTACAGATAACTCTAGGTTGTATCAAGCTGATATACAACTATCCAGTATACTTGTTAAAAACATGGTCCTCCCCTATTCAACACATTTACTTAGGTCCTTGGACAAGAATCACATGGCTGTAGCTATATGGGCTTGTTTCTGTATCTTCCATTTCATTGGTATATGTGTCTTTTGTGCAAGTACCATAATGTTTTTGTTACTATGGCTCTGTAGTGTAGTTTGAAGACATCTATTCTAAGTATGTGTCTTCATTATGGTTTCTGTTGCTGAGAAGAGACACCATGACCACAGCAACTGTTATAAAGGAAAACATTTAATTGGGGTGGCTCATTTACAGTTTCAGAGGTTCAGTCCATTATTATCATGGTGCTGGAGAGGTAGCTGAGGTTCCTGTAGTGGTATTTGCTCTGCCCATAACCTTGGGATATACTGCCCAAAGGAGACAATGCTTCTTGTCTTCGTACATGACCTCTTAAAAGGAAAGGGATCGATTGTGGTGTGATCGGCCAGCTGAGTGGATTTGCTCCCAGTCAGAACAGAGGACGACTTCAGCTGTTTACTCGGTTCTGTATTTGTGAGTGTATTTCCTCAATTTATATCTTAATAAATCCCTATTACCCATTAAATGGACTCACGTGGATTGATCTTAACAAGTGGCACCCATGTGACAAAAAGACCCCACACTACCTGTGGTACCTGCCCACAGCCTCTGTGGCAGCAGCAGCAGGTTTGCTCAGACGCTCATGTGCTCACTGCAAGCCTGCCTCGCTAGCACCCCTGAGCTGACCAGCATCTGCTTTCTGCACTCCCAAATCTGCTGTATGTGCCGGGACACCGGCACTTACCCACCTCGGCCCAGGCGCTTTCTAGGCCAGTGGAGCTGCCTAATCCCTGCTTAGGTGACCGCCTGCGACCTGCGTTCCCACACGGGCCATGGGAGCCTATGAGTGTGCACAGCTCAGAGTGACACGTGAGCCAGGAGGGCCAAGCAGATCAGGTCACAGCCTCCTGCTTGATACGAGTGCAGTGTAAATCCCTCAGCAAAGTGTGCCTACTCTGCGGTTTGGGCACAGCGGTGCTCTGCTCTGCTTAAGCACCAGGGCCCACAGGCCAGCGACCGCCAGCGGGCTGTTCCTTTTCCTTTTAAACTGTTTGGTGTGGCTGCTGCCAACTTCATCTTTTGAAACTCCCACCACCACTGCTGCCACCACTGCCATTTTGTGCACAGCAGCTGCAACCCCCTATGGCCTGCTGCAGGTCCCAGACAGGTGGCTCCCACCTGGCGAGCGCTCCCAGCTTGTTTGGTGTATTGCCTCATCTGTTGTGATTCTGGCAGCTCTGCCTAATACTCAGAGGTACCAGGTGGGGGTTGCCTGGGGGAGTCTTTAATTCACAGGACCCCACTCCGGGAGCCTGAGTCTGCCCAAACCAGACTTGCCTTGGCACTACACCTGCGACACCTGCTGGCAAAACATCGCTATTACACCCCCAAATCATTGCAGGAACCAGTCATTCTCCCAAACTGTTTATTTAAGAGCCTGGGACACCTGCAACACATAGGACACTTAGGACAATCTTTCGAGGATCTTATCTGAGGTAAACTACTTGATGATTTTACACCATAAACTGAGTAATAAAAAGTATTTCTTTCCTTTACAAATTTTAAGTATTCTTACACCGTGGTGGATAATATAACTATTTAGGAATTTTAAAACTTCTTTGTTTATACTATCGATGAGACATTGAATAACAGAAAAAACTCCTGAGCTAAAGCAGCCTGTTTACTTCAAAGATGTATTGACTTCAGAATGGGAAACCAGGATACATCCTACGTTGGGTAAGGGGGTTTGCTTTTGTTTCTACAGGAGAAGAAAAGCTATGGATACCAAAAAAATTAATAAAATTTGCTTCAAACAGGGGTTGTAAGGAAAACTTAACAAACAAGGGTCGGGGCAGGGTTCTGTTTTTTGTCTTTACAGGATAATAGAAATACCCATCTTCAAGAAATCAAAAGGCCTTGGAACCCAGATGTCTACCCAATAGGTCTAGGGAGGCACCTATTAGTACTAATATACTCTACAGTGTAATATCTCACTGCTTAACATCAATATCTCTTTAACTCTAGAAAAGTTGTGGTCCCAATTCAATTATAAATCAAGCTGGCTTTGGAGTTGGAATGTGACTCTCTCCTCCTCTAAACCCAAGCATGTTGCTAAAAGAAAAAAATAAATAGATTCTGTCTCATATCAGAAGTGCTAACTGGTGTGGGACAGAAGAAAACCAAAATCTAGGGACCATTGTTGTCAAGATTCTATTTCTCTCTGTGTTTATTCTTGATTCCTTGGTATCCTTCCTCACATGTCATGTCATCCTAAAATTCAAATGTTCCATTTTGATATTAATAATGTTCAAGTTTTCCACAGTGAAAAATAAATCTTTCCAATAGCAATCCCTGAAGTCTCCAGAAGGAAGATGGGGCCCCACAACAATGACTCTGCTGGTCCATAATGATGCCATTGAATCAAAAATCACCACTCAATGATCATCTTTGGACTGTGAACTCTTCAGGACAGTCCCAAGATGAGATGGTCCATCATAGTACACTGCTATCCAGAACTTCATATAACCTTACCCATTATTCTGAGACTGGCTACAAACTTTACAGTTAGTCCTTTTGAGAATTAACCATTTAGCTTTCTTACAGGATCTCACAGAGATACCATCGCCTCCTAGACAGCAGGAAGCAATTTTAAGAAAACAATGCCCCCTCTCCCAAAAGGTAATATTTTCTCAGTGTTATGGAAATATTGTAATAGGTTGGGGATGGAACAAAAAAAAATTAGACTCAGGATTCTATTTTGGAAAAAAAAGGGGGGGGAATAGATAGGATATAAGGTATATAAGAATATTAAGGTAGATTATTTTTCTACTAGTAAACTAATTTAGCAAACTATCCACCTTAGATAATTTTCACTGATATGGATTCTTATATATTGATGCAAATGTAAACTATTTTTCTATTCCTATTTAAGATAATTTGTATATTGATACAAATTCAAAACTGTAATTGTCATATTGTACACATGCTCCTACTCCTATTTGAAATATTTTGTATATTGATACAAATGTAAAATTATATTTGTCATGTTGTCTGCATATTCTAACTCTGTTTAGGATATTTTGTATATTGATACATATTAAGGATACTGTTGTCATATTGCACTATACATTTCTACCTCTGTTTAAGATATTTTGTATATTGTCACAATTTTGAGGTCATTGTCCTTATACTGTACATCTGTTTACAGACTGGTTACCTTGTTTATGTGAAGCTTTAGTCCTTAGGTTATTTAGGTAGATAAGACTTACAGATTAATAGTCATCCATGCTTGTTATATCTATAGTTATGTTAGGTTTTCCAGATTTACAGAAACATATGTCAGATGGACAGGTAGTCTTCAAACACTTCATAGACCTAGAGAATATGACATTTAAATGTTTTGATAACTTAGAATTCTGTTGACATGAGAGACAATTGCTCCTGGTCAGATTTCTATTGTTCTATGCAGTTGGCAGATTTGGTTAATCAATTAAGATATCTTAAAGGAAAGAATTAGTTAAAAGAGAGTTTTTTCCCCACATTAAAAAATAGGAAACATTTTTACAATGGAGGGAATTTGGTCTATGTTTGATAACACATTAGGTGGTCTGAAAATGGAACAATTAAATAAGAGGATAATTAATGTTGATAGGATTTACATAGCATTAATTATGAGTATTATTTGTTTGATCATTTTTTTTCTCAAAAGCAAGACTTATTGTAACCTGTTAAAATAATAGGAGTGGTGCCAATAGGCTATGACAAGACTGTCGTTGATGCTAGTTGATAAGAATATAAATTCTTTTTTTATTATGAAAATTTTTTTCATTCATTTTTCATACCAATCAAAGATCCCCCTCTTCCCTCGTCCCATCCCCCCCAGTCTCCCGCCCAATGATGGAGATATTGTTTTGTATGTTGTGAATATGTGTTGTTTTGATTGATTGATAAATAAAATGTTGATT
>LZPO01076037.1:99462-126704 GCA_001675575.1 Neotoma lepida | reverse complement strand
CCCACTCCCCCACCCAACAAGAAAGCAAGGCCTCCCATGAGGAGGCACATCCAGTAGAGGCAAGTCCAAGCCCTTCCCACTGCCTCAAGGCTGCAAGAAGTGCTCCCTCATAGGTAGTGGGCTCCAAAAAGCCTGCTCATGCACTAGGGATGGATTGTGATCCCACCACCAGGGGGCCCCCCAAGCAGATCAAACTACACAACTGTCTTGCTATGCAGAGGGCCCAGCCCTGCCCTGTGCAGGCTCCACAACCGTTGATCCAAATTCCATGAATTCCCACTAGTTTGGTTTGGTCGTGTCTGTAGGTTTCCCCATTATGATCTTGATGCACTCGCTCGTAGAACCCCTCTTCTTTCTCCCCAACTGGACTCCTGGAACTTGGCCTGGTGCCTGGCTGTGGATCTCTGCATCTGCTTCTATCAGTCACTGGAGAAAAGCTCTGTGATGACAGTTAGGGTATTCACTGATCTGATCTCTGGGGCAAGCCAGTTCAGTTCAGGCACCCTCTCCACTATTTCTAGTAGTCCAAGTTGGGGTCATCCTTGGGGATTCCTGGGAACTTCTCTAGCACCCGGTTTCTCTCTATCCCCATGATGTCTCCCTCTAACATGGTATCTATTTTACTGCTTTCCCATTCCATCCCTGTGCCAGCTCGACTATTCCATTCCCTTATGTTCTCATCCTCCATCCCTTACCCTCCATTGCCCACCACTCATCCCCAGTTTGCTCATGGAGATCTCATCTATTTCCCCTTCCCAGGGTAATCCATGCATCCCACTTTGGGTCTTCCTTTTTAGCTAGCTTCTCCAGAGTTGTAGGTTGTAGTCTGGTAATCCTTTGCTTTACATCTGGTATCCACTTATGAGTGAGTACATAACATGTTTGTCCTTCTGAGTCTGGGTTACCATACTCAGGATGATATTTTCCAGTTCCATCCACTTGCCTGCAAAGTTCATGATGTCATTGTTTTTCTGTGCTGAGTAGTACTTCATTGTGTATATGTACCACATTTTCTTAATCCATTCTTCAGATGAGGGGCATCTAGGTTGTTTCCAGATTCTGGTTATTATGAATAATGCTGCTATGAACATAGTTGAGCATGTGTCCTTGTGGTATGATTGAGCATTCCTTGGGTATATGCCCAAGAGTGGTATAGCTGGGTCTTCAGGATTTTTGATTCCCAATTTTCTGAGAAACCACCATACTGATTTCCAAAGTGGCTGTATAAGTTTGCACTCCCACCAACAGTGGAGAAATGTTCCTCTTGCTCCACATTCTCTCCAATATAAGCTGTCTTCAGTGCTTTTGATCTTAGTCATTCTGACAGGTGTAAGGTGGTATCTCAGTCATTTTGATTTGCATTTGCCTAATGACTAAGGATGTTGAGCAATTTCTTAAATGTCTTTTGGCCATTTGAGATTCTTCCTTTGAGAATTCTCTGTTTAGCTCTGTAGCCCATTTTTAAATTGGATAATTTGTTGTTTTGCTGTCTAGTTTCTTGAGTTCTTTATATATTTTGGAAATCAGCCTTCTGTCAGATGTGGAGTTAGTGAAGATCTATTCCCATTCTGTAGGCTATCGTTTTGTCTTATTTACTGTGTCCTTTGCCTTACAGAAGCTTTTCCGTTTTAGGAGGTCCCATTTATTAATTGTTGCTCTCAGTCTCTGTGCTACTGGTGTTATATTTAGGAAGTGGTCTCCTGTGACAATACGTTTGACTACTTCCTACTTTCTCTTCTATCAGGTTCAGTGTATCTGGTTTTATATTGAGGACTTTGATCCACTTGGACTTGAGTTTTGTGCATGGGGATAGATATGGATCTATTTGCAGTCTTCTGCATGTTGACATCCAGTTATGCCAGCACCATTTGTTGAAGATGCTTTCTTTTTTCCATTGTACAGTTTTGGCTTCATTGTCAAAAATCAGGTGTTCATAGGTGTGTGGATTAATGTCAGGGTCTTCAATTTGATTCTATTGGTCCACATGTCGGTTTTTATGCCAATACCAAGCTGTTTTTTTTTTATTATTATAGCTCTATAGTAGAGCTTGAGGTCAGGGATGGTGATGCCTCCTGAGGTGGCTTTATTGTATAGAATTCTTTTAGCTATTCTGGGTTTTTTGTTTTTCCAAATGAAGTTAACTATTTTTCTTTCCAGGTCTGTGAAGAATTATGTTGGGATTTTGACGGAGATTGCATTGAATCTGTAGATTGCTTTTGGAAAGATTGCCATTTTTACTATGTTAATNCTACCTGTCAATGAGCATGGGAGATCTTTCCATTTTCTGTTATCTTCTTCAAAGACTTTAAGTTCTTATCATACAGGTCTTTCACTTGCTTAGTTAGGGTTACCCCAAGGTATTTTATATTATTTGTGGCTATTGTAAAGGGTGATGTTTCTCTGATTTCTTTCTCAGCCCATTTATCATTTGTATATAGGAGGGCTACTGATTTTTTTTTTTTAGTTAATCTTGTATCCTGCCACATTACTGAAGGTGTTTATCAGCTATAGGAGTTCCCTGGTAGAATTTTTGAGGTCACTTATGTATACTATCATATCATCTGAAAATAGTGAAAGTTTGACTTCTTCTTTCCAATTTGTATCCCCTTGATCTCCTTTTGTTGTCTTATTGCTCTAGCTAGAACTTCAAGTACTATATTGAATAAATATGGGGAGAGTAGACAGCCTTGTCTTGATCCTGATTTTAGTGGAATCGCTTTGAGTTTCTCTCCATTTAATTTGATGTTGGCTGTTTGCTTGCTGTAAACTGCCTTTATTATGTTCAGGTATGTTCCTTGTATTCCTGATCTCTCCAAGACCTTTATCATGAAGGGGTGTTGAATTTTGTCAAAGGCTTTTTCAGCATCTAATGAGATGATCATGTGGTTTTTTTTCTTTCAGTTTGTTTATATGGTGTATTACATTGACAGATTTTGGTATCTTAAACCATCCTTGCATCTCTGGGATGAAGCCTACTTGGTCATGGTGGATAATTTTTTTATGTGTTCTTGAATTCAGTTTGCTAATATTTTATTGAGTATTTTTTGCATCAATGTTCATGAGGGAGAGTGGTCTGTAATTCTCTTTTTTTGTTGCCTCTTTGTGTGCTTTGGGAATCAGAGTAACTGTAGCCTCATAAAAGGAGTTTGGTAATGTTCCTTCTGTTTCTATTGTGTGGAACAATTTGAAGAGTATTGGAATTAGCTCTTCTTTGAAAATCTTGTAGAATTCTGCTTTGAAACCATCTGGTCCTGGGCTTTTTTTTTGGTTGGGAGACTTTTAATGACTGTTTCTATTTCCTTAGGGGTTATTGGTCTATTTAAATTGTTATCTGGTCTTGATTTAACTTTGGTTATGTGGTACCTATCCAGAAAATTGTCCATTTATTTCAGATTTTCCAGTTTTGTGGAGTACAGGTTTTTGAAGTATGACCTGATGATTCTCTGGATTTCCTCGTTGTCTGTTGTTATGTCCCCCTTTTCATTTCTGATTTTGTTGATTTGGATATTCTATCTCTGCCTTTTGGTTAGTTTTGATTAGGGCTTGTCTATCTTGTTGATTTTCTCAAAGAACCAACTCTTTATTTCATTGATTCTTTGTATTGTTCTCTTTGTTTCTATTTTATTTATTTCAGCTCTCAATTTGATTATTTCCTGGCATCTATTCCTCCTGTGTGAGTTTGCTTCTTTTTGTTCTAGTGCTGTTAGCTGTGCTGTTAAGTCACAAGTGTGAGATTTCTCCAACTTCTTTATATGGGCATTTTGTGCTATGAATTTTCCTCTTAGCATTGCTTTCATAGTGTTCCAGAAGTTTGGGTATGTAGTACATTCATTTTCATTGAATTCTAGGAAGTCTTTAATTTCTTTCTTTATTTCTTCCTTGACCCATTGGTGATTCAGTTGAGCATTATTCAGTTTCCATGAGATTGTAGGCTTTCTGTAGTTTTTGTTGTTGAAATCTAACTTTAAGGCACGGTGGTCCGATAGAATAGAGGAGGTTATTCCATTTTTTTGTATCTGTTGAGATTTGCTTTATGACTGAGTATGTGGTTAATTTTAGAGAAGATCCATGGGGTGCTGAGAAGAAGGTATATTCTTTTTGTTATGGTGGAATATTCTGTAGATATTGATTAAGTCCATTTGAGTCATAACATCTGTTAGGTCACTTATTTCTCTGTTAAGTTTCAATCTGGCAGATCTGTCCAGTGGTGAGAGTTAGGTGTTAAAGTCTCCCACTGTTAATGTGTTGGGTTTGATGTGTGATTTAAGCTTTAGTAATGTTTCTTTTACAAATGTGGGTGCCCTTGTATTTGGGGCATAAATGTTCAGAATTGAAACTTCATCTTGGTGGATCTTTCTTGTGATGAGTATATAATATCTTTCGTGATCTCTTTAGATTGGTTTCAGTTTGAAGTCTACTTTATTAGATATTAGAATAGCTACACCAGCTTGCTTCTTAAGTCCATTTTATTGGAAAGTCTTTTCCCAGCCTTTTACTCTGAGGTAGTGTCTGTCTTTGAAGATGAGGTGTGTTTCTTGTATGCAGCAGAAGGATGGGTCCTGATTTCGTATCTATTTTGTTAGCCTGTGTCTTTTTATAGGTGAATGGAGTCCATTGTTATTAAGGGATATTAATGACCAGTGATTGTTAATTACTTTTATCTTTTGGTCGTAGTGTGTGTGTATTTCCCTTCTTTGGGATTTACTGCTGTGGGTTTATCTATTGACTGTGTTTTTGTGGATGTATCTGACTTCCTTAGGTTGGGATTTTCCTTCTAGTGCTTTTCTGTAGGGCTGGATTTGTGGATAGGTATTGTTTAAATCTGGTTTTGCCTTGGAATGTCTTGGTCACTCTGTCTATGTTGATTGAAAATTTTGCTGGGTATATTAATCTAGGCTGGCATCCATGGTCTCTTAGTGTCTGTGTTACATCTTTCCAGGACCTTCTGGCTTTCACAGTCTCCATTGAGAAGTCGGGTGTTATTCTGATGGGTCTGCCTTTATAAGTCACTTGGCCTTTTTCCTTTGCTGCTCTTAATATTCTTCCTTTATTCTGTATGTTTAGTGATTTAATTATTATGTGGTGAGGGGACTTTTTGGGGGGTCTAGTCTATTTGGTGTTCTATAGGCTTCCTGTGTCTTCATAGGTATTTCCTTCCTTAAGTTGGGAAAGTTTTCTTTCTGTGATTTTGTTGAATATATTTTCTGTGCCTTTGAGTTGGTATTCTTCTCCTTCTATACCTATTATTCTTAGATTTGGCCTTTTCATGGTGTCCCAGATTTCCTGGACATTTTGTGTTATGACTTTTTTGGTTTTGGTGTTTTCTTTGACTGACAGATCTATTTCCTCTATTGTATCCTCTACATCAGAGATTCTCTTTTCCATCTCTTGTATTCTGTTGGTTATGCTTGCATCTGTATTTCTTGTTCATTTACTCAGATTTTCTATTTCCAATATTCCCTCTGTTTGTGTTTTCATTGTTTCTATTTCACTTTTCATGTCTTAAACTGTTTCCTTCACATGTTGAATTGCTTTTTCATAGATTTCTGGGCTTTCTTTAAGGGATTTATTGATTTTTTCCAATTTTTTGTTTGTCTTTTCCTCAATTTCTTTACTGATTTCTTCCAATTTTTTGTTTGTTTTTTCCTCAATTTCTTTAAGGGAATTTTTCATTTCCTCTTTAATGGCCTCTAGCATCTTCATGAAGTTATTTTTAAGGTCGATTTCTTCTGCTTCTTCTACATTGTGTTGTTCAGGTCTTGCTATTGTGGAAGGGCTAGGTTCTGGTGATGTCATATTGCTCTTTATGTTGTTGTATATATTTTTGAACTGGCATCTACCTATCTCTTCCTCCAATAGGTGAAAAAGGTGTCTGTGTCTTAGCAAGCTGCTATTGATCCAGTCTGTGCTTGCTGTGTCTGTGTCTCTGTGGGTCCAAACTTAGCTCTTGGTCTAATTGGAGCTGGCAGATTCTGTACCTCAGGGAACTGCTCCTGGTAAAATTCAAGCTGGCTGGTTCTGTGTTTCAAGGAGCCACTCTTGGTCTTATCAGGACTCTTGGTCCAGTCAGAGCTGGCAGGTTCTGTGTCTCAGGAAGCCACTTTTGGTACAATGAGTGCTGGCAGTTTTCATGTCTCAGGAAGCAACTCTTGGTCCAATGAGAGCTGGCAGATTTCGAGTCTCAGGAAGCCACTGGTGTTGCAGGGGGATGAGTAGGTGATAGAGCATGGGTCTTGTAGATTGCAGGGTCTAATGGGGTCTTTTGGTGGGTGAGCCTGCCCACAGGAATTTTCCCAGTTGGCTGGAAACTGGGGCAGATATTGGTGGGGGTTCCTGGGGACTGGTTATGTCCTAAGACCTGGGTCCTAGAAGCAGGACTCTCTGGGTTGGGAAGAGTCACTCACCTCTTGGTCCAATGACACCTTGTGGATTTCAAGTCTCAGGAAGTCATTGGGGTTGCAGGGGGATGAATAGGGGGTAGGGCATGGGTCTTTTAGATTGAAGGGTCCAATGGGGTCTTTTGGTGGGTGAGCCTGCCTGCAGGAATTTTCCTTGCTAGCCGGCAACTGGGGCAGATGTGTTTGGTCATTTTTATTTTAGCATTAAAAAGGTTGGTCAATTTGAGTGTCAAGATAAAAGTTTTAGAAAAACTTGTTAAAATGAATTATAGAGAAATTCGGACCCAGACAGAAGCATTTAAAGGTGAACCTATGTCAGCATTGAATTATACGGTTACAGAGAAACAGCCCAAGGTTACCAGACAGCAAACATTAATCTACTCAATAACCTTACAGGAACTGTCAAATGCTCAAGGGTGTGTACGAGGTGACTGGACTCCGGTGGAAATGTTAGCTTTAAGGAGATTTAAAGAAGCTATAGTATCATATGGTATGCATTCTCCATTTGTAAAGCAGATGTTAAACTCGTGGTCAATTTATAATAGAATTATCCTTCAGGACTGGAAAGATTTGGTTCCAGCAGTCCTAGAGGCTTGGTCACAGTTACAATGGAGGACCTGGTGGAAAGGGGAGGCAAAGACTATTGAACAATGATGTAGGGCTAGAGATATTGAAATTTCCAAAAATAAACTTCTTGGAGAAGGTGATTATGCTGATATACAAAGACAATGTTTATATGATAATGACACCCTAATTCTATGCTGCATGGCAGCCATGAATTCGTGGGACAGAATTGAAGAAACAGGGAAGAAAATGGAGTCATTTACAAAAGTTATACAGGGCCCAAAAAAAACCTTCATGGATTGCTTACAAAGGCTGTCTTCAGTGGTAAATAGAATGATACCAAATTCAGAAGCTAGACTGATAATAATTGAATCTCTAGTTTTTGAGAACACGAACGCAGTATGCAAAAGGATAATTAGGCCACTAAAGGCATGATTAGCACCCTTGGAGGATTTGATCAGGGATACAATTAACATTGAATCTCATGACCATGATGATACCTGGATAGGAGAGGTGATTTCAAGGGGTTTGAAGAAAAATAATAATGTCAGATGTTTTAATTGTGGTAAATGAGGTCACCTAAAAAGGGACTGTAAACAGGGTGTTCCTAGAAACAATGTTTCTTCAACGAACAATGGCAACAGAATGCCCCTCCCTTCTGGATTATGCAGAAGGTGTGGTAAAGGCAAACATTGGACTAACGAATGTAGATCAACAAGGGACAGACAAGGTAATCCTTTTCCTTTGTTGTTGAGAAACTCTCTGAGGGACCTCTCTCAGGTCCCCATGGCAAATTCAGTTTAGTTCTTTCCTGCCATCATAGAAGAAACCTCTTCTCAGAGCAATCAAAGAACCAAATGCCTATTGTAATAAATCATACTGCTTGAGGTGATAGAAGAGCTATAGCAGAGAGAACAGAAAATTCAGAAGAAGCCATAAAGCAATTTTTTTGGCAAACTTCTATAAGTGAATAAACACCAAAATTAAAAATATGAATAAATGATGTTCTCTTGGAGGGTTTTGTAGACAAAGGTGTGGATGTCACAATAATTGCACCAAAATCTTGGCATCCAAATTGGCCTCTTCAGGAGGTNAATGTTCAGCTGTTAGGCATTGGAACATTATCTCAAGTGAAACAGAGCACAAGATGGGTCAAATATATAGGGCCAGAAGGACAGAGAGGAAAACTAAAGCCATATGTGGCTAATATAGCTATGAATTTATGGGGCTATGATCTATTACAACAATGGAATACCCAGATTAACATTCTTCCAACCTCAGGAAAAAACCATAAACTAACACATGTTTCTGAGAGAAATATTAGGAGGTATTATAAAGAACAGTCACCAGCCATCCAGATTGTATAAGCACAGGGCACAACAACTACTGGTTTTTCAAAGACACCAACAGCTCTACCTTTAAAATGGTTAACAGACAAGCCTGTATGGGTTCAGCAATGGCCTTTAACAACAGAGAAACTGCAGGCCTTGGAAGAACTGGTACCAGAGCAGTTAAATGCTCAGCATATTGAAGAATCAACCAGCCCTTGGAATTCTCCTGTATTTGTTATTAAAAAGAAATCTAGTAAATGGAGAATAGTAACAGACCTAAGAGCAATTAACAAGGTAGTTCAGCCAATGGGCTCTCTACAGTCTGGAATTCCTTTGCCTACACTTTTACCTAAAGGATAGCCTCTAATAGTTATTGATTTAAAAGTATGTTTCTTCTCAATACCCTTACAAGAAAAAGATAGAGAAAGATTTGCCTTCACGGTGCTTGCTTATAATAATTCTCAGCCAGTCAAGAGATATCAATGGAGGGTTCTCCCACAGGGAATGTTAAATAGCCCAACCCTATGCCAATATTTTGTACAACAGCCATTGGAAGAAATACATAAACAATTTTCTAAATCTATAATTTATCATTACATGGACAATATTTTACTAGCTGATTCAAAAGCAGATAATTTAGAAAGAATGCTTGAAGAAGTAAAGAAAATTTTGCCTTGTTGGGGATTACAAATTGCTTCTGAAAATATACAAAGGGGAGAGTCTATTAATTATTTAAGATATAAAATAGGTTTACAAAAAATTAGACCCCAAAAGGTGCAAATTAGGAGAAATTGGTTACAGACTCTTAATGACTTTCAAAGATTATTCAGAGACATTTCCCATCTACAGACTGTTGTTGGGGTAAAAAATGATGAACGGAGTAATTTGTTCAAAACCTTAGAGGGTAACAAGGACTTAAATAGTCCAGGAGAATTATCAGCTGAATCTGAGAGAGAATTGGCCTTGGTGGAAAAGAAAGTACAGGATGCCCATGTGGATCATGTGGATCCAAAGCTTGATTACATTTTGGTTATTTTACCCTCTAAGCATTCTCCTAAAGGAATTTTAATGCAGAGGGAAGATATTATATTAGAATGGATATTTCTACCAAATAAACAGAGTAAAAAATTAAAAACTTATGTGGAAAAGATCTCTGAGTTGATTTTAAAAGGAAAATTGAGACTTTGTCAATTAGCAGAAATAGAGCCAGCAGAAATTGCCATACCTTTAACTAAGGATGACATTGACAAATTATGGGCAGAAAGTGAACCTTGGCAAAGAGCTTGCAGTAATTTTTTGGAGAGATTAACAGCAAATATCCCAAAAGTGATTTAATTCAACTTATAAAGACAGCTGATTGATGGGAATATCTTTTTAAAAATGTGTTGCTCTGATTGGTTGATAAATAAAGCTGTTTGGCCATTGGTGGGACAGAATAAGGTTAGGCGGGACATTCAAACTAGGGGGAGAGAAGCAGAAAGCAGAGCTGGGCAGACACCATTCTACCATCTAGAAAACAACATGTAACGGCACACAGGTAAAGCCATGTGGAACACGTGGTGACATAGATTTATAAAATGGGTTAATTTAAGATGTAAGAGCTAGCTAGTGAAAAGCCTGCCATGGCCATAGTTTAAAAATGATGTAAGCCTCTGTGTGTTTACTTGGGTCTAAGGGGCCGTGGGAGCTGGGCGGGACTGGGACTGGACAAACTTTCGCCTACAGCTGATTGAATCCTGCCTCGCATTGTATGGGAAACACCCATATCTGGAGTCCCTACATTTTACACAGATGCAAACAAACAAGGAAAGGCAGGTTACAAATCAGAAAATCTAAGTAAAGTGGTTCAAAGTCCTTATAATTCTGTCCAAAAATTGGAATTGTATGCTATTCTGTTGGTATTAATGGATTTTTTTGGAACCTCTCAACATAGTTACTGACTCTCAGTATGCTGAAAGAGTGGTCTTATATATTGAGACTGCAGAATTTATCCCTGATGAGTCAGAATTAACTTTGTTATTCATTCTGTTACAAAATATAATCAAGAATAGGAAGCATCCCTTATATATAACTCACATCTGATCCTATATGGGTCTGCCAGGACCTCTAGCATAAGGTAATGATGAGATTGATAAACTATTGATAGGAAATGTGAATTTCATAAATAATATCATGTCAATAGCAAGGGTTTAAAAAAGGATTTTTGCATAACCTGGCAACAAGCCAAGGAAATTATAAGGAAATGTCCTACATGTTCTTTTTACAATCAGACTCCACTACCAGAAGGATGCAACCCAAAGGGTACTCAGAGGAATGAAATATGGCAGATGGATGTGTTTCACTTTGCAGCATTTGGAAAACTGAAATATGTACACCACACCATTGATACCTATTCAGGATTTCAATGGGCAACTGCTCTGAGTTCTGAAAAAGCTGATTCTGTAATCACGCATTTGCCAGAAGTTATGGCCATCATGGGTATACCTGCACAAATTAAAATTGACAATGCTCCTGCATATATCTCTGGTAAAATGAAACAGTTTTTTGCTTATTACAATATAAAGCATATTACAGGTATACCACACAATCCTACAGGCCAAGCAGTCATAGAAAGATCAAATTGAACTCTAAAGTATATACTAAATAAACAGAAAGGTTTTATTACCTTCATTACCAATAAAACCCCCAGAAATAGATTACATAATGCTCTATTAACTTTGAATTTTCTCAGTGCTAATGAGAAAGGAACAATAGCTCTGGAGAGACATTGGATAATAGAAAAAACTACAGAATTAAATCAGCCTATACACTTTGAAGATGTGCTGGTCTCAGAATGGAAACCAGGATATGTGTTATGTTGGGGATGAAGTTTTGCTTTTGTTTCTGTAGGAGAAGAAAAGCTATGGATACCATCAAAATTGATAAAGGTTCGATTTGAACAAGAGAGACCTCTTAATTAGAAGAGGTGATAGTTCATCAACCAGCATGACCATCCAATTTAAATTAACTTATACCACTAACAAATGCTTTTCATTTAATCAGATATAACTTGCCAAAAGGGAACCTCCCCAAAGTTAGGCTTGGGGAAGGGTTTTTGTTTTTATCTTTCAGGATAATGAAGGCTAAAGAATCTGAAGAACACTGGACAAATGAGATAGCTGAAGAAAAAGGACAAATCATCCAGAAAAAATGTCCCAAGAAAAAGAGTAAATTGGCCTAGTGGTATATCTCATATGAAATTTCATAAGTCTTCCTCAATGTTTGTTTCTGCTCTTCTCTACAGACACTTAACATAAATAAATGGTCTTTATGTAGTCCCAGTTCAATTAAAAATTGGACTTGGAGAATGGCTCTCTCCTTCTCTAAACCCGAGCATCCTTGTTAAAGGGAAAATCCAAAATCTCTATGTCATGTCAGAAGAGCCACCTGATATGGGACAGAAGAAAAACCAAAATTAAGGGACCGTTCTATTGCCACTAATCTCAAGTCTTTGGTTCTATTTTGATTCTTTAAAACTTTTTTAAGCTATGAATTTTATATCAAAATTTATAAGATTAATACATATATATTAACTTTTGTCATGATATTAATGGTCATATAGAGTACTAATTAATTCTTAAAAAAAACGCTTCATCTAGCTGCCTGCATATGTTTTTTGTGTTTTAGTCTCTATCAGTTTTCTGCAGGGAATCATGACCATGCCTAGCAGCAAATTTGAAGTCTCCAGAAAAATGATGGGGCCTCACAATGATGATTCCACATGGACAATAATAATACCACTAAGCTGACAAACATTACCCAAAGATCAGCTTTGGGATTATATAGTGAAAGTTTAATAAAAAAGTAATTTAGACTAGAGTAGGGACCTGGGACACAGAAAACAGTGTCCCTAGCAGATTGCAAACTTGGCAGTTCCAAAAGCCATCAATAACAACAAGAAGCAGGTTCAGAGATGGCCAGCCTCAGAAAACAACAGCAGAACATGTGTGGCTGAGACCTGTGGAGCATCATAGCTTCTCAAGCAGCAGAAACCAAGAGCCAGTGCAAGCAGCAACGGCCAGAGGGTCTCAGAAGCTGAGACATTCAAGGCATCAGCACAGTGCTGTTGGTAGATACATGAGGGTCTATAAGCTTTCTACCGAAAGGAAGCCATGGTGAGAAGTGGACAGACTAAGCTATGAGAAAGGCAGGCAGCAGCTTGGAATGCCCAGCTGAGATGCTACACCATGAGAAAGGCTAACAGCAGACAGCAGCTTGAAGAGCCCAGTGGTTTGCATCACCTCAGGAAAGGTAAACAGCAAGCAGCGATGAGCAGCAGAGACTGCAGAGACCAGACTGCAGCTCTGCTCTCCAAAGGCTGAGAGCAGAGTGGTGTCAGTGCCGGAAAAGCAGCTGAGACACCAGGGAGCCCAAGAAGTGTAGAGCGAATCTTACACAGTCTTATTAATTGAAAACACCAGGCCAGGTATTGAGGTAAATTCTGAATGATCAGAGAGACAGAACAAGCCACAGCCAACCTCACCTTGCCAACTCCTCAGCTGATCTTGTTTCCTCAGACTGCAGGCTTCTGAGTCTTCACCCAAATGAATCTCAGCTCAACTCTGCTCAAAGCCTGAAAGCTTAAGAGGCCTTCTAGCTTCTGGTTTCCACACCTTATATACCTTTCTGCTTCCTGCCACTACTTTCTGGGATTAAAGGCATGTGTCTTTCTCAAGCAAAGACATGAGATCTCAGGTGCTGGAATTAAAGGTGTGTGCCACCATGCCTGGCTGTTTCCAGTGTGGCCTTGAACTCACAGAGATCTGGATGGATCTCTGCCTCGGGAATGCTAGGATTAAAGGCATGTGCTACCACTGCCTAACCTCTATGTTTAATCTAGTGGCTGTTCTGTTCTCTGACCCCAAATAAGTTTTATTAGGGTACACAATATTTTGGGGGACATAATATAATCACCACAAAGAAGTGAGAGTGTGCTCTAGGCTGAACAGCCAGACTGGGGATCTGTGGAAATTGCTGAATGCTCCGGGACCCAGTTTGCTGAGCACTTGGACCATCAGCAAACAGACACCCCAAAAGCCAAGGTTGCTGTGGGAGAGCCACGGTTCAGCTCCTGGCAGCTGAAGGAGCCTTCAGCCCATGTGACTAGGAGGTGAAGCTCTCTAGCCTGATCTGGGAATGGCCCAGTTACGGAAGGCTACAGACTGCAAAGCACAGTGATAGCTGAAAGCGAAAGTTTGAGGGAGACTTGCTTGACCTGAAAAAAAAAAAGTGGTTATGGGACTCCTCATATTTAGAGCTGTTTGCTATACACAGACTTAAGGGCAGCTGTCAAGTCAGGCCCTGATTTTGAGTTCTCAGAGGAACTTTTAGGAATGGTACGAGAACTCTTTTTGAACTTTTGAATTTAAGAAATGAACAATAATGATTTCATTACAATGGGACAGTTTGAATTTACTTATGTATATAGACTCTATCAGTGCTGATGATTTATGGAACTGTTTATGTAAAAATGGAACTGCTTAAAAATGCAACTGTTTAAATAGAGAAGTTTGGGGTCTTTGTCTAAAAAAATATAAAGAAAAGGGGGAATGTCAATATTCCTCAGTCTAATTTAAAAAATATTTTAGTGTTACTTGAGTGAATTAATGTTATGTTTTGTATAGTTCTATTAAGAAATTGTTTTTGAATGTAGGTTTGTAAGAAAGTGTTAATGGTTATATTGAGAGTAGGTTTGTAGAAATTATAATTGTGTATAGTAACGTTTATGTTAGAATTATTATATTAACCTATTGATATTGATGCACCATGGTTGGTGAAGTTAAGGAGGTATTTAAGTTTGATGTGAATACATCAGAAGTTTATCCTATGTTTTGTTAGCAAGAAATTCAAATGGTTCTATTAAGAGTTTGCTTTAAATTGTAAGATTGAGAGAATTGTAACTATGTATAGCAATATTTATGTTAGAATTATGTTAATCTGTTAATGTTAATGATGTACCTAAGGGAGATTTTAAGTTTGATGCAATTGCATCCAGAGTTTTTTGATTTAAAGGGCTTGATGCAGCTAAGACTGCTGTAGTCACCTTAGACCCATTCCGAAAAAGAAATGCCATCTTTACCATCCTCTACTCCTATACTGGGAGGTGTCACAGCTATGGAGATTGCTGTGAGCTCTTAATGGGGAGTTGTTTTTTTATATATTAAAAAGGGAGGACCTGTTGGAGCCCATTTTTAGGTTTCCTAGTGGCTTTACCCAGCAGTTCTGCATAAAGAGGATGAATGGACCATGGCCTGAGTATAGGTGTCTGAGATGGTCTGCACTTGGCTGTGCTGGGGGGAGGTCTTTTGCTCCACCCTTTGGCATTCCTTTAAATACCCTAGGGCAGAGGCAGTCAGGGCCGATGGATTAAGATCCAGGCCCTCTCGAGACTATCCTGTATTTTCTGTCTTTTTCTCTCCCCTCTATCCTTCTAACTAATATTTCCTGCTGCTTCTACTCAAGAGTACTCTGGGAAAATGTGGGGGTGAAGGATGGCCCCCCCACACTAGCAGCCAGGGCACAACTCTGTGCCCACTGTCCCCCTCCCTTCCTTCCTAAGCCAAGTTCTTCTTCACTGTGATAACTTCAAGGTCTCTTCTGCTGGCCAGAAACTTCCCACCTTAACCTTCTCTGTCGTGATACTCCTTGAAAAAACTGTTGATTTACCAGCCTGCATACTTTGAAAAGCTTTTACTTTGGAATAAATTCAAAGATACACTATGTTTGGGAAATATTATGCTTTTGCTTCCACAGGAAAAGAAAAATACATGAATTTTGGTCATCTGAGTTCAATGAGTTACAAATACTTTTCATCATTCAAGAGAATTGGTTACAAATTATTATTGGTTAAAATAAGGAAAGCTACTAATCTCAAATGTTTCACATGGATACAGGTTTTTATATATTAATGCAAATGTAAGTTTTTTTGTTATGATGTATGCATATATATGTTTCTATTCTTGTTTGAAATGTTATACCTATGCAATGTTCTAAACTGCTGGAAAGAAACCACAAGAAAAAGGACTTTGATGGAAATTTGCATGTTGTCTAAAAAGCAAGAGAAAGCATAAGACTGGAATAATGAAAGGAAAGGGAAAAAGGAATTTATGTCTGGCTGATCCAGAAGAGCAAACATAGGGAAAGGCCTGACCTGAAGGTAAATGGGAAGGTATAGAAGGCCAGAGGGGATGTGAATTATGGTGAAATTGAAGGGAAATTGTAAGATACATTGGGGATTTAACCATATTAGGTTAATTATGCTTGGTTTTCTTCATTTAAAAAATACCTGATGATTCTTCCTTTACAATATTTAAGACATGTGTTAAACCCTAAAGAATTAAAGCCTCAGAAATTAGAAATAATAAAAGATGGGTTAAAAACTTTGAATGATTTTCAAAAGTTATTAGGAGATATTCAATGTTTACAATCTTATTTAAAATTATCTACTGCTGATTTAGAGCCTTTGAATGATATTTTAAAAGGATATAGTGATCCTAATTCATCCAGACAGTTAACTGAAGAAGGATTTCACAGGTTGAGAATGCTATTTAGTATCATCAGGTCCATTATATTGATTTTGATAAATCTCGGCAAGCATATATCCTGCCCACTAGACTTACTCCTACAGCAGTATTATGGTAAAATGGTCCCCTTTTATGGTTACATCTTCATGATTCACCAGTTAAAGTATTATGTCCATATTATGAAGCTATAGCATGTCTAGTGCAAAAGAGTCCAGTTGAGGCTAGAAGATATTTTGGCAAAGAGCCTGGGACTATTGGTGTGCCATTCACTCAACAACAAATTGATCGGCTATTTCAAAATAATGATTCTTGGGCAATTGCTTTTGCTCAGTTTTTGGGTCAAATTGATAATCATTATCCTGCTGATCAATTATTACTGTTTGCTCAGATGCATTCATTTATTTTCCCTAAAGTAGTAATGCAAACTCCAGTGAAAAATGCTGCTTTGGTTTTTACTGATGATTCATCTACTGGGAAAGCAGCTTATGTGATTAATGGTAAAGGATATGTATGTAGCTCAAACTACTATGCCTCAGCTCTAGTGGTCAAATTGAGAGCTGTTGTGATGGTCTTTCAAGTTCTTAAAGATAATTTATTTAATTTATATACAGATAGTCATTATATTTATAGAGCTCTTCAAGTTATAGAAACTGTTTCTTATATTAAAATTACTAAGCCAGGCCATGGTTGCACACACCTATAATCCCAGCACTCGGGAGGCAGAGGCAGGCGGATCTCTGTGAGTTTGAGGCCAGCCTGGGCTACCAAGTGAGTTCCAGGGCAGCCAGGGCTACACAGAGAAACCCTGTCTCAAAAAACAAAAACAAAACAAACAAACAAAAAAATTACTAATGAGAAAATAAGAACGTTATTTCAACAAATTCAGGATGCCATTCATTTAAGAAAATTGCCATATTTTGTGGGACATATTAGAGCACATTCAAATCTCCCTGGTCCATTGGCTGAAGGTAATGCTTTAGCTGATAAATTTACTCAGTTGATTGCTTTATCTCAAGTTCAGCTTGCTCAGCAATCACATGCTTTGCATCATCAAAATAGTAAAAGCTTAAGAAAACAATTTGGTTTAACAAGAGAAACTGATTGTCAAATTGTTAAGAAATGTGCTACATGTCCACACTATCTGCCTGTGCCTCATTTTATAGTAAATCTTTGAGGCCTTTTTCCTAATCATTTATGGCAAATGAGTGTTACTCACATTACAGAATTTGGAAAATTGAAGTATGTGCATGTAACAGTTGATACTTATTCAGGATTTTTAATGGCTACTGCTCAACCTGGTGAGGCTACCAAACATGTAATTGTTCACTGCCTGAAATGTTTCTCCTATATGGGGATACCAAAAGTTATTAAAACTGATAATGGATCTGGATATGTTAGTAAAGCTTTTTATCAATTTTGTTCTCAATGCCAAATAAAACAGGTATTCCTTATAATCCTCAAGGACAAGGTATCATTGAAAGAGCTCATGGCAGCCTCAAAATACATCTTTATAAATTAAAAAGGGGGAATTATAGCCTCAGTCATCACATAATGTATTGAATCATGCCTTGTTTATTTTAAATTTTTTAAATGTGGATGCTGCTGGAAAATCTGCAGCTGATTGATTTTGGCATGAAGGCACCACCACAAAATTTGCTCATCAAATTGAAACATCATTATACTGGTTTATGGAAGGGGCCCAACCCTGTATTGATATGGGGACAAAGGCATGTTTGTGTTTTTTCACAGGATGAAAATGAAGCTTGTTGCTTGCCTGAATGATTGGTGTGGTGTTTGGAACAGAGAGATGCTGGTCCTGATATTGCTGATGACCATCCAGAGATACCAGAGTGAAACCTATTGGGCCTATGTTCCTGATCCACCAACTTTACATCCTGCAACTTGGGAAGGGAAAGAAATTGTGGTCACAGTTAATGATATCAGGCCTTTAGATTGACCCGCCACTTGAGCATTTCAAATTGCTCACAATTTTTCTTATATTGGATATGGTTAAGGGAGTCCTGTATATTTTGCAAAAAATATTACTTTGAAGGGATGTCTTGGAGTATTTCCAAAACTAGTACTGGGACGTGATAAACAATGTACACATTATACAAAGTTATTATTTCCTCAAGGTAATTGGATAAGTAATATTTCACCCCCTCAATGATTTCCTCCATGCACAAAAGAAATGCAAGAGTGTAACAGAACTTTGCTATGGAGATGATGTACTTGCACTGTTCTTTTAAAATATAACATCATAGGGACACTGCAATATATTCTTAACTGGTCTGGAAATCAAGATGTTTATAGTGACTCATCCTGTTTCTACAGCAGAATCTTGGGACCAAGGATTGTTAGCTGGAATTTGATATTCCAGTACTGGATCTCCACAAACTTATGTTTGGAAACTTGCTGATGCCATGGGAACAGTGGCAGGACATTCCAGTCATTTAAAACCTGTTTGTAATTTGAAAGGAATTGTTTTTGCTTGTGTTAAATTGCCCTATGTTCTTTTAGTTGGTGAAGCAAATATTTCTATGAATAGTTCTATGTTTAATGTATCATGTCTTAATTGCATTTTGACTAATTGTTTTTCTCTAATGGATAATTATACTCATGTAATAGTGTTAAAATAACCTTCTTTTGTAATATTGCCAGTATATATAAGTGTTCCACAGTTTGATGATAAAGGGTTACAAGTGATTGAAGAAATCAAAAAAGCTTTAAGTAGACAGAATCATGTTGTTTGATTAGTTATAGCAGGAATTGCAGCTCTTGATACTATGCTTGCTGCTACTACTGTTGCTTCAGTGGCCTTGTCTCAATCCATTCAGACAGCAGGTTTTGTTAATCAATTGTTTATGAATGTTTCTATGACATTAGAGGCTCAAGAAGATATAGATGTGAAAATGGAAGATAAGTTGAATACTTTGCATGATGTGGTACAATTTCTGGGAGATGAGCTCCAAAGCCTGAAAACTAGAGTACATTTGAAATGTCATGCTAATTATGAATGGATTTGTGTTACATCTTCTGTGTATAATGAAAGTGCTGTTAGATGGGAAAGAATTAAGGCATATCTTAAAGGAATTGACATGATTCTAATGAATCCTTAGATTTAGCTAAATTACAATGAGAGATTATAGAAATGAAAAAGGCTAAATTGGATTTTGATGCAGCTAAAACAGCTAAAGATATCTTGGAACAATTTAAAAAGGCTATTCCATCATGGTCATCATTTATTTCCCTCTTAAGGAGTATTGTAGTTATTGGAGAATGTGTCTTAGTAGGCATAGTCTGTTTGCCTATGGTTCTCAAGCTGATTATGAACTGGTTATGAAGATTGGGCTCAGAACTTCATAGAGTAAAACTCTGCACATTCCCCTGACTTATGATACCAGAGACTGGTAGCCAAAGACCAGTAAGTTTTCTTTGCCTCCTTTCAACCTAAGACAGGACATGATGATGGAATTCATGCTCCCATGATGTGTAAGACTGGAGTGTGGTAAGGAACAACCTAAGACAGGCACAATCATCTGAGAGACCCAGTGGAGTCTTAAATAAAATAAAAAAGGAAGAATTGTGTGGAAGCCCACAAGTGATTCAGTTTCCCGTTTGAATCTGAAGTCTATTCTGAGTCAATAGAGTTCAAACTTGCTTGCTCCAGGGCTGTAAGAAAGTCCTGCTTAGCATGTAGAGTCTCCTTGAAGGGCTGTAAAAAAGTCCTCATTAGCCCATGGGAAAGAACATACTATCTAGCTATATGCAGGCTGCTGATGCCAGCCGGAGGTACATTGAGATAGAAAATGAAACTGCCCGCTCCTTGATTCAAAGACAGGATATATAGTGGTTGAATGCCTGTGCTGTGCATTGTTCTACCTCTGTCCTTCAAGACTATATATAAACTGGCTGTGAAATAAACTCAGAACTGTTCGGCATTGACTGGCAGTCCTCTCGACTCTGTTCTGTCTTCTTTATTGTCTCTATAATCCACATGCCTCCACCCAGATACCCAGTCAACTCATTGGCAGGTTCCGACACTTTACATCTCCATGTCTGATGTCAAAGCCCTCTCCACATCTCCAATTCCATTCTGGTTCGACAGCAACACACTTCTTTCTCTTGGGCTCATTCTACTCTCTGTTAACAGCTCTCAGCAGGTATCCTACAATTCTGGTATCTCTAACATCTTGGGTTCTCCAAGGCAATCCAGGCTTCAACTTCACAGCTTCATGCAATGGCCTCTCTATGAAACCTCTCTTCAGGGAGATCCCTGATACATGCTTGGCCTTAGCAGCTTTCCTTAGGTACAGAAATAAATTCTATAACCCCTTTCTTCCATCCTTAACTCTAAAGCCATGTGGCCGAAGTTGCTAAGTTCTGCTGCTTGCTGGGGCTGGAACATGGCCCCTTATTCAATTACATCTTCACCAGCTTTCTGTCTTTTACTGCCTAAGCTTGGCTGTCCTGAAACTGGATCTGTAGACCAGGCTGATCTCAAGTTCAGAGATCTGCCAGCCTCTGCCTTACTGAATGCTGGGATGAAAAGCTTGCTGGCTCTAAGATTTTCTTTAGTTCCTTTTCACAAGTTGGAAACTTATCTGGGTGGGGTCTTGCCCTAAGGTCACCATTCCCTTTATTCCATTTCCTAATCCATTTATCTTCTTGAACTCAGGAATTAGCTCTATTCCACTTCCTGGTACTCTTTTTCTCCTCAATATTTACATTTTGTAATTTACCCTGCTCAACTTGCTCCTTTTCATTATAAATATTCATTAGAGTTACTGCTAATGTCTTTTGTGTATTAATAAATGGACCAGCCATTAACAATACACTTCCCAGGGGCCCAGAAGGGACGCTACCACCATGGCGGGAATGAATCCAGTACACAGAGTTCTCACGTCCAACTCGTTTGTTCGTCAGTCATCAAATCTCTGCTCCAAAAGTCTGATATATAGCTCTAGTCCCATCTAGGCATTCTAGGGCAAGAATAAATCTAGATACACTGTTTGTCTACTTTATTTCTCTGGGATGAAATCCTGTCTACATAGCTTCAGTTCTGTCCTGACACTCAGTTCCTTTGTCCCTTCTATCACTGCCCTCTCATAGTCCTGCTAACAACTAAGCTCTTTTTTTTGTTTGTTTGTTTTTCAAGACAGGGTTTCTCTGTGTAGCTTTGGCGCCTTTCCTGGAACTCACTTGGTAGCCCAGGCTGCCTCCAACTCACAGAGATCCACCTACCTCTGCCTCCCGAGTGTTGGGATTAAAGGTGTGCGCCGCCGCCACCACCATAACCCGGCAACAACTAAGCTCTTATGCTTTCAGCTTCACCTTCGCCCTCTGCTCCTTCGTCCTCCATTACTTCTTGGTCCTTACTCCTCAGAAAACTCTACAAGAGGCCTGTCTTACCCTCCACAGAAACTCTGTCCTCTCTCCTCTCTGGCCACTCGGATCTGTGTCCTCTACAGAAGATGCCTGTTTCCTCTTCCCTTTGCCATTCTTATACTGTTATCAATTCTCTCTTAGTTCTCTTGGAATTGGTCCATATCTTTTCCCAAGCAGTAACACCTTAATGTTTACTATACAACACAAGATTGCAAGGTCCCCACCAGACCCAAAAGGAACAAGGGTGGAATCAGATAGGACAGATGATAGGGTAGAATAAAACTGCCACTATTTTTCTCTGCTGGCAGTTTCCTGACAGGGTGGGGGAAGAGTACTGATAGCTAGTCAATCTGCATCAAAGCTAGAAGTACCTGGTAAGAGGAAACCCCTTTGATCTAAGTCACTCTGGGGCAGTGAGGAAGAGGCTGGACGTCTGAACTTGATTTGCACAGGAAGTAAGGCTATGCATCTGGGGGACCAGGCTCTTGACCTTGGAGACAGACAGGTTGCCTCCAAAACGACATTTTATCTAGTTTGGGGGCTTTAGGTGCCTAGCAGCTAGTAGCTAAGGGGGATATTTGCAAAAGGCAGATACCAAAAACAAATGCTAAAAAGGGGAGAGCTGGAAGCTCAGAAGCAACAGGCTCTATGTGACTTTAAGCATGTACTAGCCCGAGCAGGAAACTCTCACACACATTCTATGGGGATATGAGCACAAGTTCATAGCAAGACACAGCTGAATATTAAGCCATATAACACCAAATAGGTCCTTGCTAGATGCCTTTTTCCACTTCATTGGCCCATGGCTCAATAAAAGTATGGCTTATTATACACAGCTGGACTTCTACTATCATTTCTTGTAGCTTGCCACAAATATTCACATAATAGAGTCTATACTAGGCTGTTTTGAGATTTTTTTTCTATCAATGGAAATAATCCAAAACTCTTTAGCCTCAAGCAGACTCTTTAGATAAGGGCAAAAGGCAGCTACTTTCTTCACCAAAATATCACAAGAACAATCTCTAGACAACATACTAAAATTCTTCTCCTCTGTAACTTCTTGAGGAAGACCCCTACAGTTCATCAAATCACACTCAGCACCACTGTCTTCCATGCTCCCATTAGCCATTAAACAGCACTTAAAATGTTCAACTGCTTTTCTAATCTATAGTTCCAAAGTCCATATTGTCCAACAAAAACATGGCTGGGCCTATCACAGCAATACCCCAGTCCCTGGTACCAACTTCTGTTTGTTGTGTGGGATGAGGATGTGTGGAAGGACCTATTGAAGCTGAAAACTTTGAACCTTCAGATTTTCAAGGGTTTATCTCACCTGAAGAAGTAAGCACACTCATCCCCACCCCTTGAAATATTGCCCTTTTCACCTTCCACTGAGGAAATTAATCCTTAGTTTAGTGTCTACTAAACCAGCAGTGATTTTTTCTGAAGGAAATGCCATGCAAGACAATATCAATGTCCCTCAAAGCCTACCAATAGCTGCTTCTAGACCTATAACCAGACTCACGGCAAAGCAGGCTTCTAGAGGGGAGGTAGAAAGTATTGTTGTCTTAGTTTGGGTTTTTATTGCTGTGAAGAAACACCATGATCATGGCAATTCTTATAAAGTAAAATATTTAATTGGGGTGGTGGCTCATAGTTCAGAGGTTCAGTCATTAACATCATGGTGGGGAGCATGGGCATGGTAGCATGCAAACAGACATGATGCTGGAGCTGAGAGTGCTATATCTTACAGGCAAGAGGAAGTCAACTGAAAGTCACACTGAAGGAAACTTGAGCAAGGGACCTTAAAGCCTGCCCCCACAATGACACACTTCCTCCCACAAGGCCACACCTCTTAATAGTGCCACTCCCTTTGGTGGCCATTTTCTTTCAAACCACCACAATAGTTCATAAGGAAGTGAGCTACACTACTAAGAAGCTTAATTCATTCAATTGATTCATTCAATACATTCATTGAATTGCTCATTCAAGCAGAAATCTGGGGAATGTGTGGGAATAGATTTTAAGGGTGTGGGATAATGGTGGAAGAAAAACTAGATCAGGCTGAGTTTATTGATATGGACCCTCTGAGTGGAGATTGTAGGTTTAATATGGAAGCTCTCACAGTTTAAAAAAGGTATGAAAAGTTTGAATGGTTGACAGAAGCATTTATCAAAAGATGGCCTAAAGAAAAGCAGTTGGAGATGCCTGAGATCTCTTGGCTTAGTGTTGATGAAGGGATTTTAAGGCTCAGGGAAATTGCAATGCTACAGTGGGTACACTGTGTAAAACATAATTTTCCACAATGGGAAGGCCCAGAAGACATATCCTTCACAAATCCTATAAGACACAAAATGGTGAGGGGGCACCAGCACATTTGAAGAATTTTGTTGGCACCCTTTTCCTTGTGCCAGACCTTAGGATTGGAGATGCTGCTGCTCAGTTGGACAAATTAAATGCAATGGGTTTAATTGGGACCCGAGGTAGCGGGGGCCAGGTAGCAGCACTGAATTGTCAGAGGCAAGGTGATCATACTTGTCATAATGAGCAATGTAGACAAAACAATGTTCATAATGGCCTAACCCTTAATGGTCAGCAAAGGCAAGATGAATTTTATAGTGGCATGACTTGTATGGACCTTTGGTATTGGCTAACCAACCATTGTATTTCCAGGCATGAAATAGATAAGAAGCCTACTGCATTTCTGTTTGATCTGTACAAGCAGAAAAATTCTCAAATGAAGGAAAGGCTGCATTGGATTGTGGCAAAAGGCAATCTCAGCCAGTGGACTGATTTCCATACAAGCCAGTTTGCAGACCCAGAACCCCTTGAATGAAGGGGTGGCCAGGTTCCCCTGAGGAAGGATCCTGATATGACACCTAAACGTTTTACATTTAGTCTTTCTCCAGTTCTTCCCCAGAGGGACCTATAGCCTTTTACAAGGGTAACTGTACACTGGGGGAAAGGAAACAATCAGACTTTCCAGGTTTGGTGGATATTGGTTCTGAATTGATGCTTATTCCAGGAGATCCCAAGAAATATTGTGGCTCTCCAGTTAAAGTAGGGGCATGGAGCCCAGGTGATTAATGGAGTTTTTGCTGATTCCAACTCGCAGTAGATCCAGTAGGTCCCCGAACTCATCCTGTGGTTATTTCCCTAGTTCCAGAATGTATAATTGGGATAGATATACTTAGAAGTTGGTAGAATTCTCACATTGGTTCCCTGACCTGTGAAGTGAGGGCTATTATGGTTGGAAAGGCTAAATGGAAGCCTTTAGAGTTGCTTCTGCCAAAGAAAATAGTGAATAAAAAACAGTATTGTATCCCTGGAGAAATTTCAGAAATTATTACCACCATTAAGGACTTGAAAGATGCAGGGGTGGTGGTTCCCACCACATCTCCCTTTAACTCTCCTGTCTGGACAGTGCAGAAGACAGATGGATCATGGAGAATGACAGTTGACTATCAAAAACTCAATCAGGTAATAACTCCAATTGTAGCTGCTGTACCAGATGCAGTGTCCTTACTTGAGCAAATTAACACGTCTCTTGGTACATGGTATGCAGCTATTCATTTAGAAAATGTCTTTTTCTTGTTATCTGTCCATAAAGATCACCAGAATCAATTTGCTTTCAGTTGGCAAGACCAGCAGTATAGTATACCTTTACAGTTTTACCTCAGGGATATATTAATTCTTCAGCCCTGTGTCATAACTTAATTAGAAGAGATCTCAATTGTTTGTCTCTTCCACAAAATATCACATTGGTGCATTATATTGATGACATTATGCTGATTGGACCACATGAGCAGGAGGTAGCAAATACTTTGTACTCATTGGTAACACATATGTATGTGAGAGGTGTAACATGAATCTTAAATGATCTTATTAAATAAAAAACACAGAGCCAGATATTGGGGTAAATTCTGAAAGATCAGAGGAATAGGACAAGCCAAAGCCAATCTCACCTTACCGANCCTCAGCTTCCAAAGAGACCTACTTCCTGTATACTCATGCCTATATTCCTTTCTGTTCTGCTAACTCATTTCCTCTCTCCGCCCAGCTACATCACTTCCTCTTCTTGACCAGCTCTGTCACTTCCTGTCTATACAGACCTCCATGGTTAATTAGTGTTGGAATTTAAGGCATGTACCACCATGCCTAGCTCTGTTCCCAGGGTGGCCTTGAACTCACAGAGATACAGACAGATCCCTGCCTCCCAAGTGATAGGATTAAAGGCATGTGCTACCATTGCCTGACTTCTATGTTTAATATAGTGGCTGGCTTTTTCCTCTGATCCTCAGATAAACTTTATTGGGGGACACAGATAAAATATCACCACAGAGAGGATGGGTAATAAATCCAACTAAAGTTCAAGGACCTTCTACCTCAGTGAAATTCTTAGAAGTCCAGTGGTGTGGGGCATGCCGAGATGTTTCTTCTAAGGTGAAGGATAAGTTATTCCCCCCTCTTCCACCACCAAGAAAGAAGCGCAGTGTTTAATGGGTCTATTTGGATTGTGGATCTCCCTATCCTCCATTGTATACTTCAGTTTCCCTTTTTAGTGTTTTATAGTTTTCATCATAGAGGCCTTTAGCCTCTGTATTTTGCCACACCCACATGGCACAAGTCTGGATCTGGCGGAGGGAGTCGGGATTGAATGCAGCACACACTCTTAGATTGCAATCATCCAGGACCTTTATTCACCAAGCATCTGGGACTGGAACTGGGACTAGAATTGGAACTGGAGCTGGAACTGGAACTGGAACTGGATCTAGAACTAGAACTCAAACTCACTTTCATCATTCCCTTCTGCCTTATATACCCTCTGAGAATGGCCCTGCCACGTGCCTCAGCATCCAGGGTCAAGGAAAGGTCAGCATGCTCCAGGAAGCCACAGCTGCAAAGCATTCGTCCTCTCAGCACTTAAACAGAACAACCTGAGTAGCATCACAGAACTCAGCATAACTAATACAGGAGGAGTGGGGGCACACTTAGCTGGAGCCAAAGGTATTTTGATTCCAACATATCCTCCCTTTTTATTTTTTATAGGCAGCACATGTCTTAGGTCAACCTGGCAGCATGGACTTACCTGTCATAGGAAGATGCCCTCCAAAACTTCCTGTCTTAGGCGCCCTTGCTAACCTAGGAAGTTGTCCATCTCTGGTTATCACCTATTTAATATCTGAGTCCACACTTGAGTGGCTTCTGCTCCTGCTGAGACAACCAGCAGGGCCTATCGGGAGACTCATGCTTAGATAGTGAGTTGTATGTAGAGGTAGCAGTGGGCATGGAGACATACCCCTATTCCAAGACAACCTAGGATTGCTATAGACAGTGACCCAGACCATCTCAGAAACCAGCCATCAACAAGAGCCATCCAATCCCACCAAGTCAATCCCAATACAGGCTGTACTCTGGTCTCATTAATACTTTGAACAACCTGTATAAGCTGAACAGTATAATTCACAAAGATTATATTTTAAGGCCCTTTTACATATTGGTTTAACCTCCAAACCTCAGTGGAGGCATTTTCTATTTTTTCAGTTGTTATCCATCCAAACCAGTACATTCAAGAACACAACAAATGTTACGGTGTTCACAACAAGTCCTCCTGTTCTTGCACCAAGGCCACCCGTTAACCAAGAGTCAAAGGTCCATACTGAATATGTCCATCACAGCAACTCCCATGGCAGCAGCAGCAGCAGCAGCAGCAGAAACAGCAACGGCAGCAACAATGTCAGCAGCAATCCCAAAATCTCCCTTGCTTCCACAGAGCTAAACTGGAAACCTGGATGAGGCATCCACAGGCATCAGGATGGCGGCAGGAACCCGAACAATCAAGGCACCATCTCCAGACCAGACCCCAGCACGTCTGCTTCTCTCCTCATGCAAGGGCCACCACGAGGACCATCACCACTCCTCTCCACAGGCAAACACACCTCTCCGGGACCCACACAGGAACTTCTGTATCTGGAGGGAAAACACAGACAACTCCCCTA
>LZPO01076037.1:77337-93797 GCA_001675575.1 Neotoma lepida | reverse complement strand
TGGGGAAACTGTCCCTTGCTCTGGCTTTTTGCTTGCACTTTTCCTTGCTAGAGACTAACTGCAAGGAACTTCTGACTGCCATTTTTTTTTAGCTTAAAAAAAACCCAGAACTTTAGAAGAGAGGTTTTTAGGAACTCGAGCCCTGTCTTGACCATCCTTTCCTAAGCCTGATCCAGGAATCCATCCCATATCCAGCATCATATTAGTAATAGGAGATTGCAGATTTTTAGTCAAATTTGTAGTTAAAACAGCTCCCATTTGGAAAAGTATATCCCTTCTCCATAAGTTGGTAGGCAGTCCGGGTAATACATAAGGCTGAAAACTTCCCTGGTGTTCCTCAGCATCCTTCCAATGTAATATTTTAGCACTCTTAAATGGTGTAGCTTGTCCAATGCCTTGCAGTCTAGAGGATGTTGACTCAAGAACCCAGGCTTTTGGCCAATATTCATGAGCCAATACAAAAACATCTGCCCCTGTATCAAGGACACTCTGAAACGTTTTCCCTTCTATATTCAATTGAAGCTGTGGCCTATCCTGCAAGGAAGCAACCCAGAAGGCTGCATGTCTCGTGGAGCCAAATCCTCCAGTTCCCCTAGAAGGCTTTACGAATAGATTCCTGGTAGATAGCCTTGGGATTAGCAGCAACTGTGCTAGCCGCTCCCCTTGAGGAATAACCAAAACTCCTCATTGAACTGTTGCCAAGATTTTAAGCTCTCCTTTATAGTCCTCATCTATAACCCCAGGTATAATGGTAACTCCTCCTAAAGCTACACTACTGTGGCCAAGAATAAGGCCCATGGTATTAGCTGGTAAGGGCCCATAAACTCCAGTAGGTAAGGCCTGGGGTCCCATCTGAGGTGTTAGGACTGCTCTGGCGGTGGTACTGAGGTCCAGTCCTGNNCTACNTGGGGTTCCTCTGACAAGGTCCTCAACATGAAGGGGTTGCCTTGTGGCACAAACTAGATTCTGCCACTCCCTGGCACCATTGCAGGGTTCATTGCTCCATATACTTGGGCTTTGCAGGGGCCCCAGAGCAGGCCCCTCTGGCCGTTTCCTGACTGGAAAGGCCTTTCATCAATATCAGCTTTAGAGCGGCAATCATTACTCCAATGGGCCCCTTTGTGGCATTGTGGACAGATGCCAGGAACAGCTTGCTGCTTAGCATTAGGGCAGTCCTTCCTAAAATGCCCCTGCTGCCCACAACCAAAACAGATACGCTGCCCTGTATTTTTCCCAGACCCTCCAAGGCCATGGCGAATAGCCGCAGCCAAAACTTGTCCTGTTATGTGATTTCCATCAATATCCCTACAGATTCTAATCATGTCATTTACACTTTTGCTCCTATGAGCTCTCAAGGTTTCCTTGCAATATTTATTGGCATTTTCAAAAGCTAGCTGTTTCACTATGGGCATAGCTTGATCTGCATCTCCAAATAGTTTCCCTGCTAGTTGCAGCAATCGAGAAACAAATTCTTGATAAGGCTCAGAGGGACCCTGAATCACCTTTGAAATCTGATCGCCGGCTGCTTTGTTGGGTAATGCTTTCCAAGATTGAACTGCTGCAGTACCAATCTGTGCATATACCCCAGGATCATAATGAATTTGTGCAGCAATACCGGCATATGCCCCAGCACCTGTAAGCATATCTAAATCCCTCTGGGCAAATCCAGCTTGAGCATTTAAACACACCAGCTGTACACACTTTTTTTTGATATTCTCCCCTGCATAACAGATAATCTCCTCCTGATAGTGCTGCTCGGAATAACTGTTGCCAGTCACCAGGTGTAAGGTTAGCAGCTTGATAGGACTCAATAATCGACAAGGTGAAAGGAGCCAAGGGTCCATAGCTCATCACAGCCTCTTTAAGCTGCTTCATTTCTTTAAAAGTCAATGCAACATGTTGTCTAACTCTTTGACCTGGATTATTGAGAACAGGTGACTCTATAACAGGAAAGGCCCGAGGAGAAGCCTCCCGAAAGGTTACTCCCTGGATATCTCCTTTCCCTTCCCAGTCCCAATCCTCCTTCTGATCATAACCTGGATAATAGGTAGGGGGAGGAGGCGCAGTAGGCTGCAGACAGCCAGTGCCCTTCTTCTGCATTCTACAGCGCCTTAATTTCTTTTTTAAATCTTGAATTTCTTTTTCCAATCTTTCTTCCTCAGACTCTCCCTGGTCTGTTTCTGTTCCCTCAGTGTTGCTATCGGTCAAACTCTCATCCTCTACGGCACTGACAGACCTCTGCATCTCTTCCTCCTGAACCTCATTAAGCGATTTTGTAGCTTCGGCTAATTGTTTCTGTACTCTAGCTTTCTCCATCAGCAAGGCATCCTTTACTAACCTCCACAGGGAAAAAAAAAAGGTGGCTATAGGTAGCTGTTCCGGACCCTTCTCTTGCAAAGCCTTATGTAAGTCTGTTTTTACCTGTTCCCAATGAGGAATATTTAGTCACCCGCTTGTTAAAAACCATGGACTTGCTTCAGCAATCGTTGTAACAAATGTGGCTGCGGTACTACTCTTAATTTCTGTTCCTTGTTTTTCCAAAACCTTAATAATCTCAGTGGCCATCTGAGTCTTACTTGTTGTAGTTCCCATGATACGTATCCTATTTTTATTACCTCAATTCATTCCCACCCAAGAGTGACCCCATCCTTGTCGGGATTTACCTCAATACACTCCTCTCAGGAGCGACCCTGTCCTCTGGTCCTCTTTTCCAAATCTCGGTGGAACCTCCATTTGCCGCACCCACATGGCACAAGTCTGGATCTGGCGGAGGGAGTCGGGATTGAACGCAGCACACACTCTTAGATTGCAAGCATCCAGGTCCTTTATTCACCAAGCATCTGGGACTGGAACTGGGACTAGAATTGGAGCTGGAGCTGGAACTGGAACTGAAACTGGAACTGGAACTAGAACTCAAACTCACTTTCATCATTCCCTTCTGCCTTATATACCCTCTGAGAATGGCCCTGCCACGTGCCTCAGCACCCAGGGTCAAGGAAAGGTCAGCATGCTCCAAGAAGCCACAGCTGCAAAGCATTTGTCCTCTCAGCACTTAAATGGAACAACCTGAGTAGCATCACGGAACTCAGCATAACTAATACAGGAGGAGTGGGGGCACACTTAGCTGGAGCCAAAGGTATTTTGATTCCAACAGTGTTTATTGCTAAATATTTTTGAGGCTATTCTGAAAGAAATTGTTTTCCTGTTTTTTTTTAAAGAGATCATTATGATGTACTTAAAAGCTACCTATTTGTATATAAGTAGTTTGATATGAATTTAGAGGAAATATTTTCATTTTTTCCAGTTCAATATAAAGTTGGCTATTGGTCTGCCAAGTCAACATCTGACAGATGATTAATATCTAGAGTCTATAAAGAATTCCAAAACTTTAAAACCCAAAGTCATCCAATCAATGGGCAAGTGAATTAACTGGTCATTTCTCAAAAGAAATAAAACAAATGGGCAGTAAGTAACTGAAGAGATGTTCAACATCCAACATCCTTAAACATCAGGGAATGTTTATTAAATGTAATGTAATGTAAATGTTTATTAAATGGAATGTAAATTAAACCTGTATTGAGATTCCATGTAATGGTAACAAATTTTGGTGGAGATGTGCAAGAACTGTTGTACACAGCTGGTAGGAATATAAACTGGTATAACTACTATTGAAATGAATATGGATTTTTCTCAAAAACCTAAAATTAGAAAAGGTACTCCAGCTATATCACTTTTGTATATGCTCAAAAAACTCCAAGTCAGCATACCACAGAGACACTTGCACATCCATGTTTATTGCTGCAGTATTCACAATAGCCACTGTGGTGGTTTGAATGAAAATGGCCCCCATAGGCTCATAAGGAACAGCATTATTTGAAGGGATAAGGAGTTGTGTCCTTGTTGGAATAGGCATAGCCTTGTTGGAGGAAATGTGTCACTGGGGTGGGTTTTGAGGTTTCAGAAGCTTAAGCCAGGCCCAGTGGCTCACTTCCTCTCTTCCTGCTGCCTGCTGATCTGAATGTAAAACTCTTAGCTCCTTCTCCAGCATCATGTCTGCCTGAATGGTGCCATGCTTCCACCATGATGATAATTGGCTAAACCTCTGAAGTCGTAAGCTAGCACTAAATAAATGTTTCCCTTTATAAGAGTTGCTGTGGTCATGGTGTCTCTTCATAGCATTAGAAACCCTAACTTAGACAAAAGTTGGTACTAGGGACTGGTGTATTGCTGTGATAGGCCTGACCATGCTTTTATTTGGAGGAATATAGACTTTGAGACTTTAGATTAGGAAAGCAGTTGAATGCTTTAAGTGGGATTTAATGGGCCATACTAGTAGGATCATAGAAGACAGTGGTGCTGAGAGTGATTTGAACTGTGGGGGTCCAGCTCAAGAGGTTTCAAAAGAGAAGAATATTAGTATGTAGCCTAGAGACCATTTTTGTGCTATTTTGGCAAAGAATGTGGCTGCTTTCGGCCCTTGTCAAAAAAAAATCTGCCTTAGACAAAATTAAAGAGTTATATATTAGTATGTTTGGCAGAGGAAATTTCCACACAGCCTAGTATTGACTGTTTTGCTTGGTTATTTTTTGTTTTTATTTTACTTATTGCTTGGTTATTAATGGCCACACTTATGCAGATCTATAATAAAAAGGAGTAAGCTGAGCAAGAAAAAATACAAAATGTACAGTTTGAGGAGAAAAGGAGCACTGGGAAGTGCAATGGAGTCATGGATATTAAATGTTTAAAGAAAAACTTGATACTAAGTAGAATACAGGGAGTTGCAACCTGAGGGCAAGACCTCACCCAGATAAGCTTCCAACTTATCTGGGTGACAAAAGAATTAAAGAAAATCTTAGGGTCGGGTGTGGTGGTACACACCTTTAACCTCAGTATTCTGGAGGCAGAGTTAGGTGGATCTCTGAAATGGAGGCCAGCCTGGTCTACATATCAAGTTCTGGGACAGCCAAGCTTAGGCAGTGAAGGAAACCATCAAAACCAGAAAGCTAGTGAAAATGTATTTGAAGTAGGGGCCCATGTTCCAGCCCAAGCAACCAGTAGAACTTGGCCATCTTCAGCCACATGATTTTGGCTTTAGAGTCAAGGATAGAAGAAAGAGGTTGTGGAATTTCTCTCCACAACTAAGAAAAGCCTCTGAGGCCAGGCATGTGTCAGGGGTATCCCTGAATGTAGGCCCAGAGAGGCCATTGTGTGAAGCTGTGAAGGAGAAGCCTGGGTTGCCTTGAAGACTCCAAGATGTTGGAGATGCCAGAGTCGTGGGATTCCTGCTGAGGAAAACTGCTAACAGAGAGTGAAACCAGCCTAAGAGAAAGAAGTGTATTACAGTCAACAAAGCTGAACAGAGTTGGAGATCTGAAGAGCACTTTGACACCAGGCATGGAGATGCAGAGGTTGAAGTTTGCCCAGCTGGTTTTTGGTCTTGCTTTGGTCCAGTATTTCCTAACTATGCTCCTTTTCCTGCATTTTGGAATGGTAATGTATTTCCTGTGTCATTATATGTTGGAAGTATGTGATATGCTTTTTTATTTTGATTTTATAGGGAGTTACAGTTAAGAGATTACATGAGTCTCAGAAGAGACTCTGAACTTTGAACTTTTAAGCATGTTTGAGACTGTTACAGACCATGAGGACTTTTGAAATTGGACTAAATGCATTTTGCATTATGTTATGACTAGAAGCCTATTGGGGGGCCAGGGAGTGGAATGTGGTAGTTTGAATAAGAATAGCTCCCATAGGACCATAGAGAGGTGTGGCCTTGTTGGACCAGGTGTGGCTTTGTTGTAGGAAGTGCATCACTAGGGGGTAGGCATTGAGGTCTCAAATGCTCAAGCTAAGTCTAGTGTAGCATTCATTTACTGCTGCCTGTGGATCAAGATGTAGGAATCTCAGCTACCTCTCCAGTACCATGTCTGCCTGCACACCACCATGCTTCCTGTCATGATGGTAATAGACTAAACCACTGAACTGCAAGCAAGCTCCAATTAAATGTTTTCCTTTATAAGAGTTGCCTTGGTCATAATGTCTCTTCACAGCAATAGAAACCCTAACTAAGACATGTCATCATAATGAAAAAGTCCACATAGTCCTTCACAGCCTCAACACTTTAAAAGTACAAAGTCGCTTTTGAGACTTAAGGTAATTTCTTAATTGTAACCCACTGTAAAAATCAAAGAGCAAATTATATACTTCCAACATACTATGGCACAGAATATCTGAGATTGTCTTATTTCCTAATATAAACTCTTTTGTTTTCTTCTTGAAGCAGGGTCTGTCTATATAGACCTGGATGTCCTAGAAGTCTCTATGTAGACCTTGAACTCACAGAGATCTGCCTTCCTCTCCCTCCCAGGTGCTGGGATTAAAGGCATATACAACTACACTCAGATTCTAATAGAAACTCTTAAATATCTAAATTTTCTACCAAACATTGCTTCTTCATCTTCAAAATTGTGTATTCCAAGCAGCTGGTCTATATCACCTGCAGGTATCTGTGGTGGGGCCAAACCGTAGGCTAGCTAGGTCATCACACTCTCTTCCATGCTGTGTGTGCCTCTCCACCTCCTGGGCTGTCTCCTTAGGGCAAAAGGAACCATGGCAGAGGTAAGGTCCTTACCCTACTCTTCCTTGGGAGGGACAAACCATCATCCAGAAGCACAGCCAGTTTAGACTACAGGTAAATGGAAGGAAAGCTAACTCATTCATCATGGTTTCACGTGGCACCGGGGAAGCAAGGCTTACCGCTCACTTTCCACACAAGGTCCACTTAACCCTGCTTCCCATTGTAGGGATCATAGCCTGGAAGGGTGCCCTAAGAGAAACAGACCTGCCTTGGGNGTAGGCAGTAGGAGCTAGAGAGGCAGAAACTGTTGCCATGGGGTGGAACAAGTGACTCATGGGAAGTTCAACATGTCCTCCTCTCCCACAGTGCTGGCAGCACCTGACCCAGCCTATCTGGGGCCTCCACCACTTGGAATACAGAGCTCAGGATGCAGATGTCAGAGACCTGACCACTCTGACTCCAGTGTCAAAGAGCAGCAAGGTCATCTGGAGGAGAGTGTCATGTGACAGGCACCCCCAGCTCATCCTTTGGTAGCCATAGCAGTCCCTGCTTTAGCCTCTACCCATCCTTCCAGGGGGCTTGCCTTTCCTTGACAGTTTGGGGGTCTGCCTGGGGGGGTAGGGGAGGAAGCACCATGAGTGCTAACAAAAATAACTTTTCCCATTTTTAATAAAATGCCAAAAATATCACAACCCACCAAAAAAGATGCCTCTCCTCCCTGCCACCCTAGCAAGTTGGTCTTCATGTTCCCAGGCTCTACCTCTTGTTCCTCTTTTCAGTGCCCAAGAAAATGAAGAGCATTGTCAAAAAGGACTTCCAGGCTTTGGTACAACTGGGGTCCATCTAGATGATACTGTACAGGAAAAAAACAGCATGTGGTAAGTTAAAAATAAAAATTTTTGCTGTTAATCTCTCTCCTGTATTTTCTAGTCCCCCTTTGAATCTGTTCTGGTCACCATCATCTCTAGACTATACAGGACCTTTGACTTCCACAGAGAATTTTTCACATTCCACACAGCACTGTATAAATGCCATGTTTGGTTGCTATCACTGGGAGATCTTCTCTTTTCTGAAGGGAAATGGAGAATCAGTAGATCTGAGGGAGAGAGGAGGTAGAGGAGGACTGGGAGGAGAGGAGGAAAGGGAGGCTGTGGTTGAGATGTATTGTATGAAAGAAGAATAAAGAAAAAAATGAATGCCTCAGTCCCTTACTCTTTGGAAGACACATCTGAGATGCAAGTGGTTATTGAATAAATAAAATAAAATGAATAGTTAGAAACAAGAATGGACAAATGAGTACTGAGTTATTAAGTCAATGTATATCTTGTGTGTGAAAGAATATTACCTGTAGAAATATTTCTATATTGTTTGAGTTATTTATAACTATAATATATTCATATTATATATTAGTATATATAAATAAAATAAAATATTAAAAAGAAAATTTAGATGAATTTTCCTTGATTTTTGGATAGGGACATACTTTTCTTGAATCCACTTGCAATTGAACAGTAACAACGAATGACACTTACTGGGCAATTTTCATGCAATCACTGCTCTAAGCACTAAATAGAAATTAGTTCATCTAAATAATACACATTTCCATTATGACTATCTTTAATGACAAGATGGTGGTTGTTTTTACATTATTTTCCATAGTTGTCCATTTTTTATGGTTAACATGTATCACATTTGTAAGCAAAACAAAATTAAGAAACTTATTTACCAATTGTTGAGAAAAACTTCTAATTAGTTCCCAAGTGATTTGCTTTGCTGAAGTTTTAATTTTCCTGTACAATTCATTAAAGGCTGAATTTTTCCTCTGAAAGTTCTTCTAATTGGTACCCTATTATCCATACAGTGAGGAGGACTATACTATAATGAAGTCCCTGAAGCCACTGAGCATTGGGTCCAGGGCTAGTCACCAACTACCACGGAGTTTTTTTTTCTGTTTCTGTGGCTTTAAGCTGTTTCTAAAAAGCAACTTTTGCAAAATTCTGCACATATACTCATCTGATCTTGAAAGTTATTCTCAAGAGAGCCATTGATGTTTTGCTTCATCAAAATTTTGTCAATATTATACAGTGACATTTGTATTCTGTTTCTTCAAGTGCTCACATATAAACTCAAAATATATGCTTAATCACACAAAAAATATGCATACAAAGCAAGTGCTTAGCAAATAGAAGGCCCTCTTCTCCATAGTGGCCAACCCTAGCCTGAACACTTTGAATATTACTGCTTTCCTGTTTATGTATCATAGGAGACATGCTCAGAATGTAATAAACATTTGAAAACATCAACCTGTAGTAGTTAAGTCTAAGAAGTGACAGGATTGAGTGTATAAATTTGAGAAAAATGGAAATTAACAAATATCTGTTTTCCAGATACTCAGGACATTTCTTGGAATCCTGAAATTCAAAGAAGTCCAATTATCTCAGTATCTGTGAGACATTGGTTCCAGGGCCCTCTTAGATGCCTAAATCCTCATACTCGAGTCCTTTAGATAAAATGGCATATTATCTGCATATAACCTATCCTTCTAGCACTTTAAATGGTTTCTAGGGTACTTTTCATTTCTAACACAATGTAAAGTCTACACAGTTGTTATACTATATTATTTAGAGAACAATGGTAAGAAAAGATCTCTGTATTTTAGTACAGATGTATTTTTTAAAAAGAAATTCCATTTGATGTTAGTTATCTCTAAAGATTTTGGATGGCCAAGTATATAGCACATGAATTTAGATAACCCATGGTCACATCAAATCTAAGCAACCCCTAGCCAATTCAACTGTGTATTTCCTTCAGTTCCCAAATATGTCTCTCTTATTTGTTCTGTCTTGGTGATATGCATTTCCACAGACTGTTAGCTCCCCTTATATCTGACCAGTTGCCTTAGCTGTGTCCTATCCAATTTCCCTAGGCTACCAGAGAACAAGAGGGCAACATCTCTCCCCTGTGCGAGGACAAAGTATTTCCCCTGTTCATTTCAGGTTGTTGGGATTTTTCTTGTAAAGATTTGGTCTAAGTGGAACTCTCCCTCTTGGAAGGGGCATGCAGCTAGCATAGGCTTAATTGACATAGACCAGGGAAGGCCCAGCTCCACCTGACAGAGATGGTGGGCCTGATCTTGTTCCTTCCCTTGGAGATAATTTGAGGACCTCCAGTTTCCTTGGGGGCTCTTGTTCTGGACCTGTGACTTGGGGTAGGGAGTCTTTGTATCATTGGTGTGCTCTGAATTTCCCTTCTCTTATCCTCTCACTATTTGGAGACAATTAAAAACAGCCATGAAGGTGTAGCATACCTGTTTGGGAACAGGGAAGGTCATTCTGCTTTGAGAAGCTAACTTATTCTCCAGTTGCTGCCCACTTGACTGGGAGGCCACCTTCCATAGATGGCCCTACCAATGGTGTTTTTTTCCTTTCTGTCCCCACAGCCTGATCTATGTATTACTTTTGATTGGGGCTTTATATGCTGCCAAAACCTATCCTGACTGGGAGTGGCCTGATTCCATCCCTGCTACCTTATCTCCAAAATCTGTGTACCTATGTATGTGCACATGAGTGCATGAGTATGTGCATACGTGTGTGTGTGTGTGTGTGTGTGTATGTGTGTGTGTGTGTACGTGTGTGTGTGTGTGAATAGGGTGGTGGGGAAAGGACATTCTAAGCAATTAGACTGCCTAGACTAACGGGTCCAATTAACTTTAACTTTTAAAATGTTTTATTACACATTTTTTCCAATTTAACTTTTTATTGATTCTTTTTGGCTTTCACATCATGCATCTCAATCCCACTCATCTCCCTGTCCATTCCCATCCACCATCTACCCTTGCAACCTCCCCCCACACAGGATAAAACAAAATAAAATGTAAAAGAAAAGAAAAGAGAAAGAAAAGAAATATCTTCTCATGGAAGCTGTACTGTGACACAGTGAGTCAGTCACACAGTACACCCTTTAGTCCATATATCATAACTTACAAGTGTTCATTGCAATGAGTCCTTGGTCTGGTTTGAGGCCTTTGGTTTCTGCTACATCATCAATGTACTGGGCCCTCAATGGAGCTCCTCTTGGATATCTTGTTGTTGTCCTGTGTCATGGAAATCCTGCAACTTTGGGTCTGCAGGATCAGCCCCTTCATGTGCTCCAGCAGATTATAGATTCAGTGGATGTTGGAGTGGGCCAACTCATAACCCTGGTTCTGGGCCCGAATGGTAGCTGGGTTGGTCAAGCCCACCAGCTCTCCCTCATCTTTTACACCAGAATAAGCTCTCTATCACTGCCCCAGCTAGCTTACTCTATGTAGTAAGCAGCAAGGGGCAGGGCCAGTTCTCATGCTTTCAGGTCCTGGGGCTGGCTTGTCCACATCTACACCACCAAGGCCAGCTCTACTGTGTTGCCCAGGGGAGGTGCAGGGGCCATTCTGCCCAGTGCTGCAACTGGTGAGAGGCAGGGCCAGCTCTCTCACTCTCATGACCTCAGGGACAGCTCTCCCACCTGCCACAGGCCTCAAGGGGCTGGAGGGGGGTGTTTCTTTCTCTTGCCCACACCACCATATGTCAGATGTGGGGTGGGGCCAGATCTGTCTTGCTCACGTTCTCAGGACCAGCTTACCCATACCCTCATTAATGGTCAGCTTAACTGTGTTGTCCAGGTGAGGTGCAGAGCATGCAGGTGTCAAGGGGTGAGGGGTGAGGGCATCTTTCCCTTACCCTCACCATCACATGGTAGACGAGGGGTTCAGGGCCAGCTCTCCCACTCTCAGACCTCAAGACAGGCTCACCAGTGCCCCTGACAGCTGGGTCAGCACTACCGTGGTGCCCAGGTAAGTGGCAGGGCCTGCTCTTCTGATTGTTGCAGCTGGTGAGGAGCAAGGCCAGCTCTTTCACTTTCCTGACCCAGGGGCCAAGGGAGGGTAAGGGGAGGCATATCTCCCTGCCTATGCTGCCACATGACAGACAAGTAGTGGGGCCAGCTCTCTCATGCTCATACCCTCTGGGCGGCCTTATCCATGTCCCTGTCAGCAGGGCCAGCTCTACTGTGGTGCCCAGGCATGGTGCAGAGCCTGCTTTCCTGAGTGTTGCAGCTGGTGAGGTGTCAAGCTAGTTAATCGGTTCTCATGACCTCAGGGCCAGCTCTCCCACCTGCTACAGGCAGTGAGGTGGGAGTCAGGTGGGTGAAGGGGGCAGCTCTCCCTTGCTTTCACTACTCTATGGCAGATGAGGGGCAGGGGCAGCTCTCTCACGCTCACCAACACCCTTGCTTGCAGTGTCAGCACTACTGTGCTGCCCAGGAGAGGTGCAAGGCCCACCCTCCTGAGTGCTGCAACCAGTGAGAAGCATGGCCAACCCTTCTCTCATGACCTAGGCCTGCTCTTCCACCTGCCATAGGCAACAAGAGGTGAGGGGCAAGGGGGAGGCATCTCTCCCCAGCCCATGTCACCACATGATAGACAAGTAATGGGGCCGCAGCCTCCCCATCATCCTCCGCTCCCAGTCCCTCTCTCACATTCCCCCCTCTAGCCCCCCAATCCCCTCCTCTTCCATCCCCATCCAGGAAAGTGCAGGTCTCTTATGAGTATCAATAAAACATGGCATATCAAGTTGCAGTAAGACCAAGCACCTCCCCATGTATTAAGGCTGGGCAAGGTGACCCAGTATGAGAAGTAGGGTCCCAGAAGCCAAAAAAAGAGTCATAGATATCTTCTGTTCCCACTATTAGGAGTCCCATAAGACGACCAAGCTACACAACTGTAATATATATGCATAGTGCCTAAGTCAGTCTCATGCAGGCTCCCTGGTTGTCAGTTCAGACTTTGTGAGCCCTTATGAGCCCAGGTTAGTTGATTGTGTGAGCCTTCCCCAGATGTAAGCCCACAGACTTATGGACACCTGATTTTCAACCAAGAAGCCAAAATTATACAATGGAAAAAAAGAAAGCATCTTTAACATACGGTGCTGGTCTAATTGGATGCCAGCTAATTCCAGTAGAGGAATGCAAATTGATTCATATTTATCATCATGCATAAAACTCAAGTCCAAGTGGATCAAGTACCTCAACATAAATCCAGATACACTGAACCTGATAGAAGAGAAAGTGGAAAATAATCTCAAATGCATTGGCACAGGAGACAACTTCCTGAACAGAAGAACATCAATAGCACAGGCACTAAGATTCACAATTAATAAATGGGACCTCATGAAATTGAAAAGTTTCTGTAAGGCAAAGGACACCATCAATAGGATAAAACAGTAGCCTACAGAATGGGAAAAGATCTTCACCAACCCGACATCTGACAGAGAGCTGATTTCCAAAATATATAAAGAACTCAAGAAACTAGATATCAACAAACCAAATAATCCAATTAAAAACGGAGTGCAGATCTAAACAGAGAATTTTCAATAGAAGAATCTCAAATGGCAGAGAAACACTTAAGGAGATGTTCAACATCCTTAGCTATTAGGGAAATGCAAATCAAAACAACTCTGAGATTCCATCTTATGCCTGTCAGAATGGCTAAGATCAAAAATATAAGTGACAGCTCATGCTGGAGAGGATGTTGAGCAAGAGGAATACTCCTCCTTTGCTGGTGGGAGTGCAAACTTTGGAAGTCAGTGTGATGGCTCCTCAGAAAACTGGGAATCAAACTACTACAAACTGGGAATCAATCACTCTTGGGCGTATACCCAAAGGATGTTCAATCATACCACAAGGACACTTGCTCAACTATGTTCATAGCAGCTTTATTTGTAATAGCCATAACCTGCAAACAACCTAGATGTCCCTCTACCAAGGAACAGATAAAGAAAATGTGGTACGTTTACACAATGGAGTATTATGCAGTTGTTAAAAAGAAGGACACCAGGAAATTTGAAGGCAAATGGATATAACTAGAAAAAAAATCATCCTGAGTGAGATAACCCATACTGATAAAGACAAACATGGTATGTACTTACTCATAAGTGGATATTAGCTGTAAAATAAAGGATAACTACGCTACAATCCACAGACCCAGAGAGACTAGGTGACAAGGAGAGTTCATGGGGGGACACCCAGATCTCCCAGAGAAAGGAACATTTTTTTTAAATCTATGTTTCATAGACCTGAAGTAATTGTCAATATTTTATTGGTTTATTCTGAAAGTAGTAGCAGATTTATTACCTTTGTATCTGTTATCACAGTTATAATACTGAATAGCTCCAATACAATAGTTCCCTCATGTTGGTCTCTTATGATCATACCCATCACACCCAGTCACAAAGATGTAAACCTAAGAACCAGGAGTGTGATTCAAGCGGTGTGAGCTAATGTTTCCTGAAGGAATAAAAGAAGAACCAACCTAAGCTTGCTCAAGTGAATGACTGCTCACAACAGGATATAAGAGCACTGTGTGTCCCTTGAAGCATAGAAGCCATGTGGGGCTAGAGTAGAAAGTTGTCAGCTACTATTTTGACCAGTCTTTCTCTTATTACCATTTGCCTTTTCTCTCTCAAGAGCTATATGGATTTCATGTACCTACCACTTCAATTGTCTTCCAAACAACATAAATTGCTCAAGTTCCCAGGAAAGACCTCATGATAGTCAAGTATGCCTAGCCTAGGCTTTGATATTACCCAACTCTGAGCTGGAAATACAGCCCAATACTTTCCTAAGTTATGGAAAATCCACATTGTCCTTGGTTTGGCACCTAGATTCTGGGCCTTGAGCTAAATGTGACTCTCCATGAATCTTTCCATGAAATCCTCAGTACAATCCAAAGAGGTGTTAACAGTTTTACTATATTCAGATTCACTATATTCACTATTACTATTCACAATATTTACTATATTCAGCCTATCTTTAAACATATAATCAACAACACCAGGGATTTTTAAAATCTACCTTCTGCATTTATTTCTGAGCTTCCAGCCATAGATTATATTCACCATTTTATCACAAAGACAGTTTTGGTCTTGTCCCTGACCTAAGAACATACTGAGATGGGCACCAAGGGGAAAGAATCCCATTGCATGAATTTTCCAAGGAGACATAAAAGAAATGCTTACCTATGAATTTGAGCAACATGTTAATTTATGTATCTGTCCAGCTTGTGTAATCACTTTCAGATGTCATAGCTGGGAATGAGTTTTATGTGTCTGTGTATCATGTAAAATGTTAGAATACTCTCTGGAGGTGACTGAAGCCTTTGTAACTTTCCAGGATATGTTGCCCCACCATGCTCTGATTTTACATGTGCCCAGTGGACAGAGTCATCAGGTATCCTGTAGTTATAAATGAGGCCGTCAGTCCCAATATGTATGACTTGCATGCATTTGTCACAGGACTAGCAGATAAGACTCCACATTGCTACAACCATACAAGAACATGTGCTACTTTCATTGAGTCTGATTTTGGGCAACCCCAGAAAGGAGTTTTTTCCGAAGGGAATTCAGTCTAACCCATTATTGGATAGGCTGTTTTAACCCTCACTGAAGGAGGTCCAGTGATGGATTTTATCTGCTCAAGGGATTTATATATGCTTGGCAGTTGCTATATGTTTAGCTTCCACACTTTTCCACAGGATTCTGGTGTCAGTCATGAAACAAGGTAGAAAGAAGTCCAATGTACAGCACAAAAATCTTAACTTGATCAAAAGCTTCTTGAACCCTTGGCTCCAATTCTATGTGGCCCACATTTATCACATTATACAAGAGATGGGCAACTTGAACAAGATGGGGTACAAAAATGTGCCAATACCCCAGCAGTCATAGAAACAGCATCCATCATTGTTTCACATTCATTAGTAAAGGCAACTGTAAAATTTTCTCAATGTCCTTTTCAGATACCATGGATGTCTTACATGACCATAAAATTGCCTAAAATTTTACTGCTATGTCAGGTCCTTGCATGTTATGGGGATTGATCCCTTCATCTCTTCAGGTCTGATTATGTATCTTCAAGTTTTTTTCTAAATCTATAAAATATTCATGCATTAACATGATTTCATGTATACAACTGTCCTGGTTAGTTTTTTGTTAAGTTGACACAAGCTAGAGTTATCTGAGAAGAGGGAACCACAGTTGAGAAAATGCATCCATAAGATTGGCCTATAAGCAAGCTTGTGGAGCATTTCTTGCTTAAGGATTGATGTGGGAGGGCCCCCAGCTCACTGTAGGTGGTGCCACCCCTGGGAAAGTGGTCCTGAGTTATAGAAGAAGACAAATTGAGCAAGCCATAAAGCACAAGCCAGTAAGCAGCACTCTTCTGTGGCCCCTGCATCAGCTCCTGCCTTCAGGTTTCTGCCTTGAGTTCCTGCCCTGACTTCCCTCAGTGCTGGAGTGTGATCTGAGAGTTGTAAGCTGAAATAAACCCTTTCCTCCTCAAGTTTCCTTTGGTCATGGTGTTTTATCATAGCAATAGAAACCCTAAGACAATAATGAAACATCTCACAGTTGGTGGCCAGGATAAGAAAGTAGGATTACAAGCCACCATCTTATGCCATACAATAGCTAGAGGGACTGTGCTAGTAACCTTGTGCAAGTACCCTGAGGTTCCATTGTTGTCCATTCAAAGTAAATATAAACTGGTTCTGGGACTCAATGGCTACAGAATACTAAAAAAAATGTAAGAAGATCCCAAAGAATATGAGATATCATAACTTGTATCAATTGTTTAGTCAGGAGAGTAATGTTGAGTACAACAGCATGAGTGGGGAAAGTATTGCTTCATTATCTCTTTATAATCCAGTTATTCAGGAGTCACATGGCTTCTTTCTTTCTTCTTCTTCATTTTTTTATTAAAAAGATTTTCCACTCTTTTTACATACAACCTCAGATCCCCTCCTCCTCCCTCTCTCCCTCCTCCCGTCCCACCTCCTCCAAAACAAGGTCTCCCTTGGTAA
>LZPO01076037.1:65645-77117 GCA_001675575.1 Neotoma lepida | reverse complement strand
GGGGGCTCCACAGTTATTGGTCCACAGTTCATGCATTTCCACCAGCCTGGCTGGCTTCATGATCTCAATGTCCCTTGTTCATAGAATCTCTGCTCTCTCTCATCAGTTGGACTCCTAGAGCTCTGCCTGGTGCCCGGCTGTGAATCTCTGCATCTGCTTCCATCTGTCTGTGGATGAGGGCCCATCGGGGCTTCTCAGCTATGGGTCCATAGTTCATGCAACTCCACTAGTTTGGCTGGCCATCTCTGTACACCCTCCCATCATGATCTTGTAGTTCCTTGCTCATAGAGGGCCCCCTGTCTCCCATCGATTGGGCTCTTGGAGCTCTGCTTGGTGCCCAGCCATGGATCTCCACATCTGTCTCCATCAGTCACTGGATGAGGGCTCCATGGTGGCAGTTAGGGTATTCATCCATGTGATCACTGGATCAGGGCAGTTCAGGCACTCTATCAATTATTTCCAGTGGTCTAAGGTGGGTTCATCCCTGTGGACTCTCCGGGACTTCCCTAGCACTCTGTTTCTTCCTAGTCCCATGATTTCCCCATTTATCGTTATCTCCTTCCTTGCTCTCTCTCTCTCTCTGTCCCTGCTCCAGCTCGAACCTCCCGCTCCCTTACACTGTCATCCTCCATCCCTCGCCCCCCACTTCCTCCCCCTCACTCCTAGTCAGCCCATCACATGGCTTCTTTACTGGCCATATTGGACTATGCTAAAGAGGCTTTAGACTGGATAATTTTTAAAAAATATTTCTTTATTTTAATTTTTATCTGTATGTGTATACACCTGAGGGCATGTATGTGTGCCACATGCATTGCCACATGCATGCAGGTGCCCACAGAGGCCAAAAGGAGGATGCCAGAGCCCCTAGAATTGGAGTTACAGGCCATTGTGAGTCCATGGATGCTGGAACGGAACCCAGGACCTCCACAAGAGCAGCAAGTGCTCTCAAGAAGACTCAGCTCTACATTGCTGTGATTCAAGTCCTTCTGGAGGGTTGACCTTGGAGCCCTTCACAATGACTGTGATCCTCTTCAGAGTTATGAGAAATGTCAACAGTCATTACTCTCGAAGTAGATAGGGCAAAGAGAGCTCTATAAATAATTTTTTTAATTTTTTGAGGAAGGCTATGATATCCTCATATTCCTCTGGTTTAGTCTTAACTACCATATGTGTGGCTCTCATTTTGCCCAGCCTTTAGTATTTGTACTCTCAGACAGGTGAAATTCTCTTACAGCAGTGTGTAGTTTGTCTCAGAGGTACATTTTCTCCTAGTGTGTTTCTTGCAGGGAATAAATAGAAGCCATATGTTCCTGGAGGATAATAACTGTTTGGCCTTCTTATACTATTTCATATCTGTATCTATCTACAGATGTCCATTGCCCTCTCTATTTTATGAAATTGCCATAAGTTATGGTGTGTTATGCTCATGTCCACCAGAGCCCATGTGGTCTCTACATTAGAAGGGGATCAATATATTTGTATTTCAGTGTGAAACTTCTGGTCATCCTGTATGGCCCTCATTTTTAGGCAACCTTTGCCACCCTATCAGAGAAGCTACTCTGGGGGCTCCTACTCCATGAAATTCTATGCTTACAACACAGAGGGCTGTAGATGTGGCATACACTTCCCCATCCCCCTCCCTACATAGGTGACCTACTATTCTGAGCTTTCCATAAACTTACCAATATTAGGTTTACTATCATCTGAATCATGTGGCATGCCAGCATGGCTCAGATCCTGCCACATTACCTCTGCAACATATTTTTTAACTTTTTGCTTTGCCCTTATTTCCATCCATTTATTTTACTTCAGGACAAAGTCTTATTTTGCGATGCAAAATCAGTTCTTATAAAAACAATTCTCTTACAACTTTCTTTGCATCTATCTCCTACTTACTAGTTCCTTTCTATTCATTGCTTTCTTTAGTTTACTAAAAATATTTTACATAAAGATCTAGTCATGAAACATAATAATGTAAAAAATGTACTAATTTGTTAAAATGAGATGAATATAAATTGTATTTTTGACATAAAGAAACAAGTTTATAAATGACTATATGATAAAACAGTACAAGCAAAGAAGCAGAAGATTCCCAAATCTTTATATATTAACTCTATAATTACAGTTATTTTTAGTATACAAAATATATCTAGTTTCCCAGAGAACAGGGAGATATTAAATGAATACTTTTCCCACAGAGGACCAGGGAAGATACAGTCCAGTGATGTAGACTGAACAGAAAACTTACTGTTGAGTCTAGCAATGGCAGGGATACCAAGAGTACTTTTCTCCATATTGTCCCCTTATATCTAATTTTATTGTCAAGTCAAAAGCTAATTCAGAGGCTGTTTGTAAGATGGATTTTCTAAATGGTCTTCTTAAATAAAACACAGAGGCAGAGATAGGGGTGAAAGTCTGACAGAGATCAGAGGAATTAGGAACAGCTACCAGCCTCACCTTAGACTTCTGCCGGCGCTCCCAAAATGGAGAGTGTGTGACTTCCTATATCTCCACATCTATATCCCTTTCTGTTCTGTTCTCCCATTGGCTCTTTCAGCCTAGCTACATCACTTCCTCCTATCGCCCACTTCTGTCACTTCCTGCCTGTCTGTATAGACCTCCAGAATTCTATGGTTGATGCTGGGATTAAAGGCATATGTCTCCATGCTTGACTGTTCCTAGTGTGACCTGGAACTCACAGAGATCCAGACAGACCCTGCTTACTAAGTGATAGGATTAAGGGCATGTGCTAATTTTGCAAAGCTAGTGGCTGGCCTTGTTCCTCTGATCTTCAGATAAATTTTATTGGGGAACATAGATAAAATACTACCATAGCTGTTACTCAGATATCCTTAAGTTGCTCCTTTGAGCTATTTCTCTCTGAAGTGTTTATCTAATTATTCTTTATCAATAAAAAACCAGGAGTCAGATATCGGGGTAAGAACTTGAATGATCAGAGAAGTGACAGAGAAGCCACCTGTGACCTCCTCTCTCTTCTGTTCCTCAATACAAAAAGGCTGAGATCCTCTCGCAGCCATGCCTTACTCTTGTCTCCTATCAGTCCTTAGTCCTTCAAGACTGCTATGGTTAATTTTGGTCAGCTAGTGGCTAGCTCTGCCCTCTGACTCAAAGCAAACTTTATTGTCAGAATGCAATCAAAATATCACACAACATATCTCTAAGAAAATAGCCTCACTTCAGTAGCATGTTCTATTGCCCATAGAAGGAGTCATGCAACCACAGCCACACCTCTCTTACAATCTTGTCCTGTAGTAATACGTTCAGAGACTGCTGTATATTTTCCCTAGTCTATTAGATGTTTTGAATGCATGCTCATACTCACACAGCAGAACATACTCATTAAGGAGTCAAACTACTCCATATTACATAGAAGAGTATGAACACCTTGGAATTTCCCTCCATGAATTCTCCACCCTGACTCATATGTGGGTATGTTGGGTTTTTGCTCAGGCTCTGATTGTTGTGTCAACTTTCTGGAGAGATGTACAATAAATTCTGGCCTCTGAATTGGGACAACAGAGACTGCAGAATGGTTTGAACAAGTCCAGCTTGACAAGTAAATTAGTTAATTACAGAGTATTGATTGGATGGCTTATAGGCATCTGCATTCACTGACATTGCCAACCTATGCTTACCAAGTTCTTAATTTATAGAGCTCTAAATTTATATTGCTCCCAGAAGATGGCAGAAGCAAACAAGACCTAGAAAGGAACTGTGTGTGTGGTGGGGCATATGACATCTTTGTCTTCATTATTAATTTCAAAGGTCACAGCATACATTGTCAAGCTATTGGACAGATGGCTTTGTTTGCTGCAGTCTGCACACAGCCCCCGTATACAAAACAAACTAAGCGGTGGCCGGCTGCAAATTGGTGTTACTTTGGCCAGGATATGGAGGACTGTTTTCCCCACAAAGCTACATTGTTCATTGTTACTATCCTTCCAGGCATACTAACTCTTTCTCTGACCCTTTGGTGCTTCTGAGGGCAGACTCACCACTTAGGCATCATGACAGAGGTGATAGGAAGGATAAACTGAAAAAGTTGAGCAAGGTTGTAGATAGATGGTGTTCACAGACTTTCTGTTCCATGTCTTGTTTAGGAATGCTTCTTCAGTTCAATCCACACAAAATTAATTGTTGATTGAATACAAAGTCTAGAGAAAGGTAGCCACGGTCATGTTTATTTGTTCAATGAAGGGTCCAACAAGGGGCCAATATCCTTCAAGACAAATGGGGGTTACTACATTTGGTGGGAGGAATGAACAAATAGGAAGTAGCCATTATATTAAAATTGATTGTTTTAGTATCTAATAGCCCAAGCTAGTTTGCCAGCTTCTTGAAAACAGGAACCTTGTCTTCAACTTTTCTATATTTCCAGTGTTTATTCCAGTGCCTGGACAATTGAAGTGCTCATTCATTCAAGGTATATCTCTTTCTAAGTGTTATGGTAGAGGGAATCACAGCATTCATAGCATGCAGTCCAGTCTGTAGGGTGGGAATGGAATCAGCAAATACTTTCTCATAATCAGTACACCTAATTTTTGTCCCTGGATCATAGGTGACATCTCAATTAGATAGGCTACTAAAAGTTTTAGAGGCTGGAGAGATAGCTTAATCAATAAAGTATGTGAGCACAAGGACCTGAAATTGATCCCTAGGACACATACTTAAAAAATCCAAACATATTGGCATGTGCTTGTAGCCCCAGAGCTGGAGGGATAGAGGCAGGTGGATCACTAGGGCTCACTGGACATCCAGTCTAGCTGGCTTGGTGAGCTCAAGGCCAGTGAAAGACCTTTTTCTTAAAAAATATATATAAACAGCACATGAGGAATGTGGAATGAGAATATCCAAGGTTGTTCTCTGACCCCTACATCCACATAAATGCATGTACCTGCCCTCCTCCATGCATGCACCTTTATCTGCATATACCCATATATACACATGTGTCTTCACACACATGAACACACATGCAAGCACAATACACACACAGAGAGAAGTATACAATCAATTAACATATGAATACATTCCTGCTCCAAAGCTCATGGGATTTCATAGTTCAGCCAAACGACCATTTCTTAAGTACCTGTTACGTGTTAGGTGCTAGGATAATACAAATTAATCATAGATTTCACCTTTAAGGAGCTCTCAGGCTGGTAATGGAGGCATACAAATAATTATAGCACTAAAAATGCAGAAGCACATGTGGTCACAGAAAATGGACACCTCCTTCAGCTACTGGGTCAGCTATGAACAGCCTGCATGGTTTTAAAGGTTAGATTGGTCCTTTAGCAAGATGTGAGCAATTAGGGGTCATTTGACACAGAGTGGAAGGAAAGGAATACTGAAGTGCCTTGGGGAGGATGGGGGGAAGTTGAGTATAGATCACAATGTAGGCAGATTGCAGATCCTCATTCGTAATGTTAGTGCTGCTGCTTCACTTTGCATTGTTTCTCAATCAATGTCTAAGCTATCTTTTGGTGGCACAGGAATTCAGATTCTGGGCTGCTTATTCATTTCTAATTCTTTACCTAGCTTTGATCAGGAAGTTTCTTATATTTATATTCTCTTTGGTTCTTTAGCCAGAAAAGCTTTATTTGGGTCATCCTATCAACCTCTTGCATCAGTGTCCTCTCTGGCAGTGCTCCTGATGATGGATCAAATTATTTATGATGGAGAACAGAAAAGCATCTAAAATGCAGAATATTCTAGTGATTCTCCAATCCACAGGAAACTCTGAAACCCTTTCTACACCTCAAAAATCTTAAGACTCATTTAATCTTCCCAAATACAGAAAAGTGAGCAGTAAGTTCCATGTGCACCCAGAACCATAGAGAAGCCCCAAAAGAGAGCATGGGCATATAAAGTGTTCAGTGAGATGGCTGAGTTGTTGAAAAAATGGTCCGGTTAGAGTTGTTGGGCTGTGCCTTCCCTTTCAACTTGTATTGGGCTGCCACTTCATTGGTTGTGGCTCACCAGGAGTCTCCTGAGGGCACCTTTGACTTCCTTGTTCCTCAAGCTATAGATCATAGGGTAGAGCATTGGGGTTACATTGGTATAGATTAAGGATACAATTTTGTCCTTTTCTGGGGTATAGCAGGACTTGGGACGAATGTAGATGAATATTGCACAGCCATAGTGCATAACACAGACCAGAAGGTGGCCAGCACAGGTGGAGAAAGCTTTGCTCCTGCCTTCTGCTGAGTTGATTCTAAGGATGGCAGCAATAATGAATCCATAAGAAAACAGGATTAACAAGAAGGGTATCAACAGAATCAGCATGCAGACAAGGAAGACTGCAATCTCATTGGCCCGTGTGTCAGAGCAGGCTAAGAATAGAACAGCAGGAATGTCACAGAAGAAATGATTGATGACATGGGATTGACAGAAGGGCAGCAGGAATATCAGCGTGGTAAGGGTGAGTGAAAGTGTAAAACCACTGATGCATGCCAGAGCCAACATCTGCAGACAGAGTGCCCTGGTGATAATGAGTGTGTAACGCAGGGGGTTGCAGATGGCCACAAAACGGTCATAGGCCATTGCAGCAAGGAGGAAACACTCTGCTCCACCCAGGGCAATGAAGAGATGCATTTGTAGAGCACATCCAAGGATTGGCATTCGCTGGTTTTTGGACATGCAATTGGCCAGCATGTTAGGGACAATAACTAATATGTAGCAAATTTCAATGGCAGATAGGTTCCTAAGGAAGAAATACATGGGTGTCTGGAGGCAAGTATCAATGAGAGTGATGAGCACAATAGTTGTATGGCCTGCTAGGGTGATGAGGTGCATAATTAGAAAGAGTCCAAAAAAGAGACTCTGTAGTTCAGCCAGGTCCCCAAAGCCTAAGATAATAAATTCAGAGCTTAAGGTGTGGTTTTTCTTCAATGGTTCCATCTTTTATTCTCCTTTGTAGAACTACTGGGCTGGAAAGGGGATTCTTCTAGCAATTCTGTAAGCCATAAGAAATACTAGAGCCCTTTTCACAGACTAGAATTTAGTCTGCTCTTCCAGGCATAACCATCAACCTCATTCTACCAGCTTGTAAAATTCTGCCCTTTGTTGGTATAGAATGAAAGACTGCTTGTGTGAGAGTACTTTAATTCATCTGTTGAGTTATGAAGGTCAACTAACACACATACCCTCTAAATATAAAGTTGTTTTTCCTAGACCTTAAGGCAATTCTTCCAACAGAGATGCTATATATTTTGAACAGTTATCTGAGATAAGAGTAGAGGCTGAGATAGATATATTAAGTAAAGTTTACATGAGCCTGCCAGGTTATTGGTTGGAAGTGATGTAAAGAATTCTTGTAGGAAGGAAGGTATAATGAGTTAACCTTAGATAGTTTTGAATTTGTACATTAGTTACATTCTTATCTCCTTACCACCACCTCCAGACTCGCAGGATTTCTGCATTCAATGGTCTATGAACAAGAAGCCAGAGAGGAATGTCACATATCTTGCAGTCGCTGCTTTCTTTCCGGTGTCTTAGCTCTTTGTGGACACTCTCATTTTTATGTCACCTCCTAAATGTCTCCTCTAACCTCTTGGTTGAATTAGTCCCTTCCCTATGCTCCCACAGCCTTCCAGGTTTCCATAACCATGTTGTTTACCACTGATTCCCATAATTCTTTGATTATTTCTCTGTCTACCTTACCTACCTCACCCCCTTATTGGTTCCAGAATGGCAAGAATAGTATTTCATTCTGCTTCTCAAGTAATGGTTGGTACATATTAGGAGCATCAATAATCATGTGAGACTGTTCACCTGTTAAGTTTCTGAATGAATGTCAGTTTCTCATTTCTTCAAGCTCCACAGTTGACACCAGGTCTGGCCTAGAGAAGAACAGGGAGCAAAAGGCTAGACTAGGTTATAGGGTAGGAGCAGGGAGTGAATAGGACAGAAATGGAAGAGACTTAGGGGCAGTGGATGTTAAATTAGCAATGCCTTGTTTGGTTTCAGAGACATTTACTTTCTTCTTGCCTTGATCCAAAACAGAAACAAAAAGTTTTGTTGTCAGTCTCTGCTTTTGTTCTGTGCTCCTTTCCATCACAGGATGAGAAATGGAGAAGGTTTCCAAGGAGTCTAGGTATTCAGAAAAATCAAGAATCTGTAAGAGGTGCTGGAGAGATGGCCCAGAGATTAAGAGCACTTGTTGCTCTTGCAGAGAACCCAGGCTTAGTTCCTAGCACCGACATGGTAGCTCACAACCATCCCTATCTCCAGTCACAGGGGATATAGCACCCTTTTCTGGAGTCTGTGGGCACCAGGCATGCACATGGTACACATACATACATGTAGACAAAACACTCATATACATAAAACAAAATAAATAAATCTAATTTTAAAGCATTAAGGACTTTGTGGGAGAGGGATTGCTACCAAAAGAGCTCATTTTGGGGGGGATGTGACATTTCTACTAGGACCACTGAGGCTCAAAGTGGTACCAGTGAAATCAGAAAGCTGATTTTGATTATAGCTTTCTTTGGCAAAGATGGTGGTTGTACTTGTAGTTTCCATATTCAGTAGTATTTTGGTATACATTTACCTAACAGGTACATGTGACAGATCAACATGCCAATTTTTCACTTTAAAACAGAGTACTACAAAGCCTTTTTCCCTCAGTGACCCATCTCTTGAGCCTACTCCTATCACTGACCCTGCTCCAGGTATTACAATAAGCCCTTACTCAAATTTCTGTGTTCTAATGGAGCCCATTTTAGCACAAGCTTTCCTCTTCAGCCATCTCCTCCACCTATAGTAACAAAAGCTCTGATGAAAATATTGGCAGAGGCCAAGGTGAACAGCCTCTTTTCCCAACAGGAACCCAAATAACTTGAGCTTAACTCCCTTCTATGACTCAGGCCAGCCTCTCAACTTCCTCATGTTCAGCCTCCCCAACAGTCTCTTCATTACTCCTTAATAACTCTGTGAATAAGAGTGAGCTTCTGGGTATCTGTCTTTTTCTTGATGCATACCCTTGGCTTTAGCTTTTCCACACCCAATCTTTTCTACTTCTTTACTCCCATGTCAGTGCTACAAAAATATGGGAATCTCTTTCTTTCATTTGGCCCTAAACCTTGAAAATATTGAAAATACAAAAATTCTGAAAATAGAAACCACATATGATCAAAACATTTAAAAGTAAGAAGGATCAGTTTATGTAAAAATTTTCTGCTCCTTCCATTCTTCTCTCTTATTCTCCAGGTAAAACCATTCCCTTCTGTTTTGTCTTATGCATATGAACACCCATTTTGCAGGGCATGGTGTCATGCATCTGTAAACTGAGAACTTGAAGCTTAGGCAAGATGATCAGTTCAAAGCCAGCCTGAGCTGTATAGTGATTTCCATACAAGGTTGGGATACATGAGATTCTGTCTACACACACACACACACACACACACACACACACACACACACACAAACACACACACACATACATATACATATATACGAACATGGACATACACAGCTGTACATCCTGATAGACATATGCACTGCCATACATACACTCACATACACACACACACACATATATTTTATATATATATATATATATATATGAGCAGTAATCACTAACACATTAAAATATTAAATGAGATTATGGTATACAAACTGATGATTATTATAATAATATGACCCTTAATAATATGTCTGAGAGGTTTTTAGTCAGCACAGATCAGTTACTTCATTTTTTCTAGTTGTTGCATTGCATAATTTGAGTGCACTGTAATGCATGAAATCAAATTAATTAAGATCTAATCAGTCTCTTATTATTTGACATTCAAGTGGTTTTCCTTTTTTCTTATTATATTTGATGCTACAAAGCACATTCTAGGACACAGAGCAGTTGCTAGACTGTGAAAGCTTCCAGGGTATCTTCTTCTAATCTTTTCTCACATTTTTGATCACCCCTAGAAAAGAGGCCTAGGATACCTGGGAGTGCCAAATCTGTGCCTGAGGGGGAACCTGGCAACCTGCCCTGCCAGGTATTTTCCTGTTACCATCTTCTGTTGTGGAACCTGAAAAGAACAAAGAAGCCATGTTCAGAGAGCACTAGAGCAAACAAATGGCTCTTACCTAGAAGTACAGCTTCCCAGAGCCCAGACAGTGGCTTTCTAGACTGTTAGTCTGGAAAATGGAGAACAGTCCTTGGAAATATTGCTGATGGCTCTAGCAAGAGTGTGTCATCTTAGGAAGAGCATGTCTTTATAATAATTGCCATGGTTTGTTACTTGCTTTACATAGCAATGAAGGCAGAACTCAGAAAGTCCTAGGAGAGGTCAGAAAGGAGGCTATTCTGGGATCCACTCACCAAGGGGACTGCTTTCCCCAGGTCACACAGCTAGCTGAGCCCAGGCCCAAACCTTAGTGACTATTGTTTCATTTACAAATCTCAGGTATACTATAGCTTTTTGCAATGTGTCATAAGTCAGATTTGCTGAAACTTCAGTCCCTGTTATGCAATCACCATAGTATGAACGGGCCTGATTTGAAAGGAAGACAAAAACCATAAAATTCAGCTCAGGTCAAAAAGTGGGCAATGAAGCCTGAGATTGATAACCTGATAAGTATTTCCTTCCAGTCTGCTGAGTTTCATGGCTCTCTATAGTGGACAGTAAGGGCAAAGGGCTCTCAAGGTGTCTGTTTTCTTTCTCTTTTTAAATATTTTATGTAAATAATATTTTTTTATTTATTTTACATACTGACCACAGTTTTCCCTCCCTGTTCTCCTCCTGGTCCCCCCGTACCCTCCCAACACTACTTCTCATATACCTCCCTTCCCTTCCACTCCTCCTCCATCTCTGCTCAGAAAGAGGCAGGCCTCCCATGGGCTTGAACAAAGCATGGCACATCAAATTGAGGCAGGAGCAAGCTCCTCCTCGTGTCAAGGCTGCGCAAGGTAATCCAGCATGGGGAACAGGTTCCCAAAAGCCAGCTAAGCACCAGAGACAGGTCCTGATCTCACTGCTACAAGCCTTACAAACAGACCAAATTACACATCTGTCACATACATTCAGAGGGCCTAGGTTGGTTCCATGGCAGTTCCCTAACTGTTGGTCCAGAGTCCATGTTCTCCCATGAACTCAGGTCACCTCTCTCTGTGGGTTCCCCCATCATGGCCCTCCTGGCTCATAGAATCCCACTTCCTTTTCTTCAGCAAGACTCCTGGAGCTCAGCCCAGTGTTTGGCTGTGAATCTCTGCATCTGCTTCCATCAATTACTGGATAGAGTACCTCTGATGACAATTAGGGTAGTCACCAATCTGATTACAGTAGATGTCTGGTTCAGACACCCTCTCCACTATTGCTAGGAGTCTTAGCTGGGGTTATCCTTATGGATTCCTGGGGATTTTCCTGGTGCCAGGTTTCTCCCTAACCCCCATCAAGACATCTCCTTTGTTACTCTCTCACTCTGTGTCTCATCCCCAACATGCCTCCTACACCC
>LZPO01076037.1:43479-53500 GCA_001675575.1 Neotoma lepida | reverse complement strand
TAAACATAGTAAAGGCAATTTACAGCAAGGCAACAGCCAACATCAAACTAAATGGAAAGAAACTCAAAGCAATTCCACTAAAATCAGGAACAAGACAAGGCTGTCTATTCTCCCCATATTTATTCAATATAGTACTCAAAGTTCTAGCTAGAGCAATAAGACAACAAAAGGAGATCAAGGGGATACAAATTATAGAGGAAGAAGTCAAACTTTTGCTATTTGCAGATGATATGATAGTATATATAAGTAACCCCAAAAATTCTACCAAGGAACTCCTACAGCTAATAAACACCTTTAGTAATGTGGTGGGATACAAGATTAACTAAAAAAAATCAGTAGCACTCCTGTATACAAATGATAAATGAGCTGAGAAAGAAATTAGAGAAATAACACCCTTTACAATACCCACAAATAACATAAAATATCTTGGGGTAACTCTAACCAAACAAGTGAAATACCTGTATGACAAGAACTTTAAGTCTTTGAAAAAAGAAATTGAAGAAGATATCAGAAAATGGAAAAATCTCCCATGCTCTCCCAAAATAATCCATGATAGGTAGGATTAACATAGTAAAAATGTCAATCTTACCAAAAGCAATCTACAGATTCAATGCAATCCCCATCAAAATCCCAATGCAATTCTTCACAGACCTGGAAAGAAAAATAGTCAACTTCATATGGAAAAACAAAATCCCCAGGACAGTCAAAACAATCCTATACAATATAGGAACTTCCGGAGGCATCACCATCCCTGACTTCAAGCTCTACTATAGAGCTATAGTAATAAAAACAGCTTGGTATTGGCATAAAAACAGACATGTGGATCAATGGAATCTAATCAAAGACCCTGACATTAATTCACACACCTATGAACACCTGATTTTTGACAAAGAAGCCAAAATTATAAAATGGAAAAAAGAAAGCATCTTCAACAAATGGTGCTGGCATAACTGTATGTCAACATGTAGAATATTGCAAATAGATCCATATTTGTCACCATGCACAAAACTCAAGTCCAAATGGATCAAAGTCCTCAACATCAATCCAGTCACACTGAACCTGATAGAAGACAAAGTAGGAAGTAGCCTTGAATGCATTGGCACAGGAGGCCACTTCCTAAATCTAACACCAGTAGCATAGACTCTGAGAGCAACAATTAATAAATGGGACCTCCTGAAAATGAGAAGCTTCTGTAAGGCAAAGGATACGGTAAATAAGACAAAATGACAGCCTACAGAATGGGAAAAGATCTTTACCAACCCCACATCTGACAGAGGGCTGATCTCTAAAATATATAAATAATTCACAAAACTAGACATCAAAATATCAAATAATCCAATTAAAAATGGGCTACAGATCTAAACAGAAAATTCTCAGCAGAAGAATCTCAAATGGCCAAAAGACATTTAAGGAATTGTTCAACATCCTTAGTCATCAGGGAAATGCAAATCAAAACAACTCTGAGATACCACCTTACACCTGTCAGAATGGCTATGATCAAAAACACTGATGACAGCTTATATTGGAGAGGATGTGGAACAAGGGGAACACTCCTCCACTGTTGGTGGGAATTCAATCTTATACAGCCACTTTGGAAATCAGTATGGAGGTATCTCAGAAAATCGGGAATCAACCTTCCTCAAGTCCCAGCAGTATCACTCTTGGGCATATACCCAATAGATACTCAACCACACCACAAGGACACATGCTCAACTATGTTAATAGCAGAATTATTTGTAATAGCCAGAATCTGGAAAAAATCTAGATACCTCTCAACCAAAGAATGAGTAAAGAAAATGTGGTACATTTACACAATGGAGTATTACACAGTGGTGAAAAACAATGTCGTCATGAAATTTACAGGCAAATGGATGGAACTAGAAAATATCATCCTGAGTGAGGTAACTTAGACCCAGAAAGACAAACGGTATGTACTCACTCATAAGTAAATATTAGATGCAAAGCAAAGGATAACCAGGCTACAATATACAAACCCAGAGAAGCTAGGTAAAGAGGAGGACCCTAAGAGGGACATGCATGGTTTGCCCCAGGAAGGGGACAGGGTTAAGATCTCCTGAGTAAACTGGGAAGGGGAGTAAAGAGGAGGGGGATTGGTAGTGGGAACATGAGGGTTCAAGATGCCTGAGTTGGGGGAGTGACAGAGAGGGAGAGCAATGAAAGAGATACTTTGACAGAGTGAACCATTAAGGCGTTAGGGAGAAATCTGGAGCTAGAGAAATCTACAGGAACCCACAATGATGTCCCCAGTTAAGACTCCTAGCAATGGTGGATAGGGTGCCTGAATTAGCCTTTCCCTGTACTCAGACTGGTGACTACCCTAATTGTCATCATAGAACCTACATCCACTGACGGGTGGAAGCAGATGCAGAGACCCACAGCCAAGCACTTGGCTGAGCTCTCAGAGTTCAGTTAAAGAGAGGGAGGAGGGATTATAGGAGCAGGGAGTGGGAGGGTTAGGATCATGATGGGAAAAACCACAGAGATAGCTGACCTAAGCTAGTAGGAGCTCATGGACTCTGGACTGACAGCTGGGGAGCCTACATGGGACTGCACTAGGCCCTCTGAATGTGGGTGACAGTTACGTGGCTTGATGTGTTTGTGGGTCCTCTGGCAATGGGACTAGGACTTATCCTGGGTACATGAACTGGCTTTTTAGAGCCCATTATCTGTGGTGTGATGCCTTATTCAGTGTGATGCAGGGGGGAGGGTCTTGGTCCTGTCCCAACTTGATATTCCAGCCTGTGTTGACTATGAGGCCTTACCCCCTATCAGGAGGGGATGGGGGGAGGTGAGGGAGAGCAGGAGATGGGGAGGGAGGGGAAACTGCGGTTGGTATGTAAAATGAAAAAAATTTAAATAAAAATAAAAAATTTTTGAAAAATTAAAAAGAAGTTTATTTTGCTTACCCTTCCATATCACTGTTCATTATCAAAGGAAATGAGGACAGGAACTCAAATCATGTCCTGTTCTGGAGGCAGAAGCTGATGCAGAGGCCATGGATGGTAGCTGCTTACTAGCTTGCTCAGCCTGCTTTCTTATAGAACCCAGGACCACCAGCCCAGGAATGGCACCACCCACCATGGGCTGGGCCCTCTCCCATCAATCAGTAATTAAGAAAATGCCTTACAGGGGCTGGAGAGATGGCTCAGTGGTTTAGAGCACTCACTGCTCTTCCAAAGGTCCTGAGTTCAATTCCCAGCACCCACATCACAGCTCACAACTGTCTGATGCAGATGCAGTACCCATATACATAAGTAAATAAGTATTTTTTTTAAAAAAGAGAGAGAATGCCTTACAGCCAGATCTTATGGAGACATTTTCTCAATTAAGGTTCCCTCCTTTCAGATACCTAGTTTGTGTGTTAAGTTGACATAAAGTTAGGCAGCACAGATTCCAAGTGTAGAAATCCCATGTGCTGGGCTGTGATATTGCTGTATGAACTCGTAATTCTTTGGCTCAGAGAGTCCTTCTCTTTTCTCCACCGTGGAGCACATTTACTACCATAGCTGCCCAAAGAGGCTACTCACAACTTAAGTATTATACTTGGCATACATTTCTAAATGTTTCTCCTAAGGCTCTTTTTGCCAAGATCTTTATGAATCATGTAAATCTTGCTCTGCCTAATAAGGCCAACAGAATTAATTGCTAAGACACCTCTCCCCCTCTTAATTGCATATTGGAAAGTCATGATTTTGTTCCAGTGCCACACTCTCAGTCATAAGGCTAGGAAGTATTTCTTCCTAAAGTGTGAATCTGGCTGGATATTTACTGGATATTGTTGATCAATTGTACCAAGACAACTGGACTTTCCTATTACCTAGCCTGGTTTCACTGTAGCCCTGAATTGTAGGCAATGAAATTTACATGGTGGGAGGGAGATAGGGTAACTTGAATTCAAATTATTTTCTTTCCATAGCCCAGGTCTCTGAAGTTTTTAGCAAGCTTGTGTCTAGAGAGATGTCCCTTGTGCCTGTCCCAGGTGGACCTCAGAATTGTGGGACCAGCTCATTGGGAAATATTAATAGTTATGAAAAAGAGTGAAATTTAGCCAATGCCCCTGGGGAAGAAGAAATTCTCATCTGTATTTCCATGTTCATTTTCTACTACACTGCCTACATAGACAACAATTATCTTCCAGGAGAACTGGAAGTTCATACTTTAGGTAAGTGAAGACTTCATGGCTATCTAAAACACTGTTGAGTTTGGGAAAACATGCTATGATTTGACAAGGAAAATGTTACACACAGTTCTGTGTGAGGTTAGAAATGACAACAAGAAATGACCACCTTCCAAAATGACTGATGTATTCTAGGCTGAAGACTATGGCAGCAACATTTTTATCAGGAGCTCACAATGCAGCATTCCTGCCAGTGATCTTTGACAGGTTGAATTGTCTTAGTGCTATTTAAAATCAGCTGTGCACACTGCTAATGGCAAACAAGTACTTTCTGAGGAATACTAATGCAGGGGCAATCTTAAATTATGAGTATTTGTAGTGAGCAGAAATTATATCTTTGCGACTAAACAAATTCAAATATTAGCTTTCAATCAATGCCTTGTGTGTGAACAGTTTTCCAAAATTCTTTAGAAGGGAGATAAATAAAGATATTTGAGGTCTTACTATTCTAGTGGCAGATGCTTTGGCAGGTGATATGGAGCACTGCAAATGGTTATGATAATTACTTCCTGGAATATCTTACAGGAAAGTCACCTTCTCATCTCTACATCCACTATGCACCCCTGTTTTGTTCAGACCATTTTCTAAGTTCTGGGGAAAGATGGACACTTTTTCCAGGATCTATCACTATTCAAAGCATCCAAGCCATAAGGTGGGAAAGCAGTTGGAGAAATGTGAGGAGTCATATGACAGAGATTTGACTCATCAGCCATGAGGCAGCAAGGAGGACCTCTTTCCTTGACAAAAGCTGTTCAAAGACTTTGGGGCACTGACAATGTAAGAGGTCAGTATCGTTTCTCTAGGACTGAGGTGAGTACTTTTCTCATTCATTCTTATCTTGAAACCCCACAGTTATTAGGTATATGAAAAGCTGTCTATGTCTGTTTATTCTGTCATTGCAGCTTTAGGATAAAAGCTGAAAATGATCAAAATTTCAGATCTCATCATTTTGATGCAATGGAAATCAACCTATATTTTGTCAACCAGAAAGAATATTTGGTGGGTTTGCCCAGCCTGTCAGCACCATCCACTTTCCCACATATAGGTACCCTGAAGGGAGCAGATGCATCCAGCATGACAGGCTTTCAATTTAGGGTCCTATTTAGGGTCCTTCCCCTAAATAGCCTTACCCACCAATCTTCCATTTTTCCTTTGTCTCTTCTCTACCCTGTGCTGCCATAGTATCATCTTTTGGTGCCTGAGTGATTGAATCAGTTGGTTTCCATCTGTGCTCAGGCCTCATTTAGCTTAGAGTGGAAACTCATAGGAAGCTTGTTGTCCAGAAGGCTCAATGGATCATATGGTATTTCTTCCTTAAATACTTGTCTTCACACAAGTCTGAGAATCTTGATCATTTTCACTAAATGGTTGCTTTTTGGTTTTTTTGTGTGTGTCTTTTGTTTTTCTATCAATGATAGGAGTGTGCTACTGAAACTTCTGTCAGTTTAGGGGATTAAAACCCTTGTGCCAAGGGTTGCTATGCTTTAACCAACATGGCAATATAATAAATGCATTCCCTGTCAACAAAGAGCTGATTCTTCTGTTTTCTGTCCACTCCTGTAGCTGTGGATAAATGAAATGAATTACCAAGAAATCGGAAACCATACCAAAGTGACTGAATTCATTCTTGTGGGACTGTCTAGGCATCCTACATCTCAAAGTGTTGTTTTCTGGACGCTGATGTTTGTCTACATAGCCACTTTGGCAGGAAACAGTTTGATCATTTTCCTAGTAGGAGGCAACTCTCAACTTCACACTCCAATGTATTTCTTTCTTTTTAACTTGTCTTTACTGGATCTTCTATTTTCCACCAGTGCTGTACCACTGATCATGGTGAATTCACTGTACAACTTTTCCACTATCTCCTACAACTCCTGTTTCACCCAGCTAGCTATCAGGGCCTTCTTGGCACTAGCTGAATGTTTTCTGCTTGCCATTATGGCTTATGACAGACTTGTGGCTATTTCAAATCCACTCAGGTATAACTTGGTCATGTCTTCTCGAGTATGCATTTTCATGGCTTTGGTTGCCTGGATGGCAGCCCTCTTTCTCACTGTTCTGCCCATTTTACTCTTTCCAATCAGTTTCTGTGGGCATAATGCAGTCAATCATTTCTCTTGTGAAGTTCAAGCCATCTTCAAATTGCTCTGTTCTAATACCATTTCTTTAGAGGTTATGATAATGGCATGTGCTGTCATTTCAATGCCAGTACCTTTAATTTTCATTCTTATCTCTTATCTTTGTATCCTCAAGTCTGTTTTAAGAATCCACACAACTGAGGCAAGGCGTAAAGCCTTTTCTACATGTGGCTCTCACTTGATTGTGGTTACTATCTACTTTGGGACACTTATATATATTTATGTGAGACCACAGAGCAAAACATCCCACAATGTAGACAAAATTGTCTCAATATTTTATGCAGCAGTGACCCCGATGCTAAATCCACTCATCTATACCCTAAGAAATAAGGATGTGAAAGCTGCTCTCAGGAGGGTAACTTGTAGGGTCAAGTCCTAATGCCTCAAGCACACAACAACATGCTGGATTGGCTTTAGTTTTCCTGGTAACATCACATCAGTGATTGTCACCTCAGAAATGGGAAAGGACTTGCAAAGCTTTTGAATAATTGAAGTCACACAGCAACAAGAATTTTATGATAGAAGTATAAAACTTCTTTATGCTGCGTGCATTTTAAGCGAAATTAAAATGCAAGCTTCACATGAGGAGCAAAGTTTGCAAGTTCATGACAGAAAATGACTGATGGTCTTTATAAATAAACCTCATGAAATTAAGACAGATGATAAATATTTCAGTGGGAAAATAGCCAAAAGGTGCAAACACTCAATTCTGTAAAGAAAAAATAAGCATTTGTGGTTAAGCAACAATAGATGATACTTTTTGCTTATATTAACAAAAATAAAAATATTTAGTGTTGATGAGGGTTTAAGGAAATGTCATTCAGGGTAGAATACAAACTTGAACAGCATTTAGGGGAACAATTTCAGTAACAATGAAAACCAACCATTTAAGGGACCCATTTGTTTGGGATATGGCCCCCAGATGGCAATTGTCTTTTGAACTGGCTGCTTAGAGAGCACTGTGGCATATTTGCAAGCCTAGTAGTTCTATAATATCCAACCTGAAACAAGCTGTCACTCACCAAGCCCTTGGATCCTTATCAACCTGCGAAAAGCTTGAGACAAAGCGTTGTTTCTCACAAAAGTTAATTCTAGCACCTCTGCTCTTTTAGTAAGAAAGGTGCAGAGAGGTGATTTATCCTAACGGAATTTCTCTGTTCCCTTATAATGGAGGGTATCATGAAGCTTTTTCATAACTGTGAACTTTAGTCATCAATTCCAGGAAAATAGGGAAAAACTATTTGTTATCTTACATCATCATGTCACTTAGATGAATCTATACCACAGAAGTACTTATCTATATATGTAACATGTATGTGCAAAATGCTTGTCAAAGCACTCTTTAGACTTGTGAAAGTTTTTGAATAAACGACCTAAGTACCCTTTAGAGTAATGTCTAAATAAATTACAGTACACCTATTCTACAGAACATCACATAGCTAGAATGGCCATACTTACATGAGTCTCTTATTTTGAGGCAAGAAAGTAACCTAGATATTAAAGATATTCTTTTGTGATTATGGTAGAAGTGTGAGTGAGATAATTGTGATGCCTCTTAGAGCTGGGGATGAAATTAGCATGTTGTTACTTTGCCCACATTGCATTAAGTTGTGATAGTCATATGATCAAGTCAATATCAGTGGGATAAAAAGTGTATGTTTTGTCAATAGAGGAGAAATTTTCAACATTATAGAGCTGAGGACATAGATGAAAAGAAGGATTAAGAATTAAGAAAAATATACTATACCACAAACTACTTTACAAGCATTTTCAAGAATATGTAATGCAATGCACTCATATTACATTGGGAGCCTAGAATTAAACTTCCCATAGTGTGAACCTCTGGTTGTTTACTCAACCCATGAACTAGAATGCAGAAAACAGTCAGTCAGATTACATTGAGTAGGTGTGATTGAAGGTCTAGGGGTGTGGTAAACGTGTTATCTCATAAATTGTGTCTTAAGGAGGACAGAGCAATGTAGTAAAAGAATGAAAGTAACAAATATTATGATAAAAATACAATTATCTTTTTAAGATAGAGTCTCACTATGTAGCCCCGGCTGTCCTGGAACTCACTATGTAGACCAGAGGGGCCATGAACTCATAGAGATCCATTCGCCTCTACTCCCTGAGTTCTGGGATTAAAGGTGTGTGCCACCATACTCTGCTTTGAGTAACAGCTAGCAATGTCTACATAATCATACTGAAAGTTTCTCCTTGTTGAAGAATGTTTTTAAATATTCTCATTTATTTGTTTTCTCTCTCATTAATAAATGCTCTTTGTATTTCTTATGCTTTCTTTAGGTTTATTCTATAAGTATTCTATTATCAAGTCAAACATGCCTTATTTTCAGTAAAATATTTTTAGACCTCTGAAATATTTTCATTATGACAAACATTTTATAGAAGAGTTGCAAAGACAATACTGATGATTTCTGTACACCTTTCAAACAGCTTTCACTAAAGTTAATGTCTGACAAAGACATGGCACACTCAAAGCCAAGAAGTTAACATTGAGTCAGTATAATTAGCTAAGCTGTGTGTTTTATTCAGATTTCTCCCACGTTTCCAAAATGTCTCCTTCTACCCCAGAATCTAATCTAGGGTCTGTCTTCTCCGAGCTGTGACAGTTTCTTATTCTTTCTTTGTCTTTCATGACCTTGCCACTTTTTGTGGTGCTAGTAGTTGAACAAAGGACCTCACAAATGCTGGATATGTGCTCTACCATTGAGCCACATTCCTACCCACCCTGAAACTTTTGAAGAGCTCTAGGGAGGCATTTGTAAAATGTGCCCTGATTTGGGTTTGTTCTGTGTTTTCCACATGATTAGAGCTGGATTCTGGAGTTTGAGAAAGCTCATCATGGGAACGCCTCATCACCAACATAAGGGAACATCATCTCAACATTGCTTAAGCCAGCTTTGATCATTTGATTTGAGTGGTAGTTCCCAAGTTTACCCAACTAAAGAGTTACTGTTTTCCCTTTCAATAAATTCTTACTTGTTTTTTTTTTAATTCTTTAGACAACATTTCATATATTCCAGGCTAGCCTCAAACTCACTACGTAAATGAGGATGATGACCTTGAACTCCTGGCAGTCCTACCTTCATCTACCAAGTATTAGGCATGAACCATCATACCTGGCTCATTTAAATAAATTTTAGAAGGGAATATTAAGTCTAGCTCAGCCTCAAATGGAGAAATATTAAGCTTTATCTTCAGGGGATAATTAATAAACATTTTATGGATAATATTTGATGCTATGATACTTCTCATTCCTCAAAGTTTCAATTCATTCATTTTAGCATGTCCTGAAATATCACACTAATAGCAGTGATTAGTTTGGTGTCTAATGGTGATTTGGTGTTTCCCCCATCTATTGTTTCATTTTTATTTTATTTTATTTTGGGAGTGGATGAAACATGGTTTCTTTGTCTAGCAAAGGCTGATCTCATACCTGATGCAAGTCTCTACCTCAGCCTCCTTAGTGCTGGGATTACAGGTGTGCGTCATCGTGCCTGGCTCAACATTTTAAATGTAAAACTACATTTTTCTCTGAGGATTAGTGCCAGTGACTTCTGTAGGTTTTAGTATGTAATAATTTTGTTATCATTCAGTCAGACTACCTGAAGCAAAGCACTCTGGGTTTAGTGAGAGATGCCACCTAAATAAATAAGCAGAGAGC
>LZPO01076037.1:19518-34629 GCA_001675575.1 Neotoma lepida | reverse complement strand
GTGTGTGTGTGTGTGTGTGTGTGTGTGTGTGTGTGTGTGTGTGTATTAAGATACCATTTTAGCACCTTGGCCTGCACAGGATACTGAAATTTTTTATATACCAGAAACTTACAGAAAAGCTTTTAAACTCATGGAGGATTTTATGTGTAGATAATTAGGTGTCCCTTCTCAAAGAAGGTAGGCTTCTTTCTATCCCAGTGGTGGGTAAGGTGCAGAAGGATTCAACATATATTTTGGTAGAATGGCAGCCTATTGGGGACGCAACAAGCCTCATGGCTGGTGGGGAGATGATCCAAGTGTACTGAAGAACGAAACCCAAGTCAGTACAATCTTTGCAGGCACTAGGTCAAATTCTTCCAGAGACTGACCTCATTGTTTACTCTTCTTACACACTTAAGCATAGTAAAACTTTGGGAAGGGATTTCCATGTGATGATAATTATCACAACAAAGCTTTAGACATAACTAATGTGGTGGTTTGAAAGAAAATGACCCCCAAAGGGAGTACCACTATTAGGAGGTGTGGCCTTCTTAAAGTAGGTGTGGTCTCATTGAAGAAAGTGTGTCAGCCGGGTGGTGGCACACGCCTTTAATCCCAGCACTCGGGAGGCAGAAGCAGGCCGATCTCTGTGAGTTCGAGGCCAGCCTGGGCTACCGAGTGAGTTCCAGGAAAGGCTCAAAGCTACACAGAGAAACCCTGTCTCGAAAAACCAAAAAAAAGAAAGTGTGTCGCTGTGGAGGCAGGCAGGCTTTGAGGTCTCATATATGTTCAAGATACTGCCCATTCTCAGTTCACTTCCTATTGCTTGCAAGATGTAGGACTCTCAGTTACTTCTCTGGCACCATGTCTGCCTGCACTGTGCCATGCTCCCTGCCATGATGATAATGGAGTAAACCTCTGAAACTGTAAGCTGTCACCTCAGTTACATGTTTTCCTTTATAGCAGTTGCAATGGTCATGGTGTTTCTTCACAGCAATAGAAACCCTAACTAAGACAGAAGTTGGTACCAGAAGTGGAGTATGGTGTGATAGGTCTGCCATGTTTTGTTTGGAGGAATTTGTACTTTGGGATTTCAGATTAGGAAAATAATGGAATGCTTCAAGCACTGCTTAATGGGCCATACCAGTAGGATCATGGAAGACAGTGGTGCTAAGAGTTATTTGAACTGTGGGGCTGGCTTCAGAGGTTTTAGAGGAGAATTTTAATATGTTGCTTAAAGATCATTCTTGTGATGTTTTGGTGAAGAAAGTGGCTGCTTTTTGCCCTTGTCTGAAGAGTCTGCCTGAGGTTACAGTGAAGAGTATTAGATTAATTCCCTTGGCTAAGGAAATCTCAAAACAGCCTAGTATAGACTCTATTATTTGGTTATTAGTATTAACTCTAATGAAGATATAATGAACTCTAATGAAGATATAATGAAAAGGAGCAAGCTGAGCAAGGAAAAATATTGAGGAGAAAATGAGCACCAGGAAGTGGAATGGAGTTAAGTCTTGTATTCAAGGAGATAAACAGATTAAGAAATGAAATAAAGGGAGTGGTGACCTCAGAGCAAGATCCAACCCAACTAAATTTCCAACTTGTGAAAGGAATTAAAGAAAAGCTTAGAGCACTCAGAAGGCAGAGGCTAGTGGATCTCTGAGTTTGAGACTAGCCTGATCTAACCATGGAAAATAGAAAGTTGGTAAAGATGTAATTGAACAAGGGGCTGGGGCATGTTTCAGCCCCAGTAAGCAGTAGAACTTAGCAGTTTCAGCCATGTGGTTCTGGAGCTAAGGATAGAAGAAAGGGGTTTTAGAATATTCCTCCACACCTAAGGAAAGCCACTGAGGCCAGGCATGTGTCAGGGGTATTCCTGAATAGAGGCCCAGAGGGCCATTGTGTGAAGCTGTGAAGGTGAAGCCTGGATTACCTTGGATACCCCAAGATTGCGGTTTGCTAGGCTCTTCTTCCTCAGGATTATTGCCACAGATTGCAGTGGCAGGGGAGTCAAAATGAGTGAACAGGGTCTGGCAACTTGTGAGTCAGTGGGGAGAGCTCTCAGGCAAGACGATTAAGTGTTCCAACTCCACTTTATTCCAGGAAGAAAGGTGAATATAAAAGCTGGGGACAGTGGCAGGAGCATCACCTAATTTGCATTAAGAGGCACACTCCTAGCATAAGTCTCCTAGTATGTGGAGCAAGGGAGCCTTCTAGTGGGGATCTATGTCAGGGGTTCAAGCTAAAGATAAGTCAGGCATCTGGTTTTAGAGACAGGCATCTGGTTTAGAGACAGCTTTCAGAAAAGGTCAGTCCTCCAGGCCCAGGGACATCATCCAGATAAGGCTAGGTAGAGAGCAGGAAGCTTTGCTGAGGAGAGAGGGAATTTCCATACTGTTAAGCTTAGAGAGAAAGCTGCCAGTCTATGGCAGACTGTGACCTCTACCAGCCAGTAAAAATCTCCCTACAGAAGATGTTAGAGACACCAGTGTCATAGAATACCTGCTGAGGAAAGTTCCTAACAGGGAGTGGAACCAGCCCAAGAAAAAGAAGTATATTGCAGTCAACAAAGTTGAATGGAGTTGGAGATCTGAAGAGTATTTTGACATCAGACATGGAGATGTAGAGTTTGGAGTTTTCCCAGATGTTTTTCAGCCTTGCTTTGGTCCAGTATTTCCTCACTATGTTCCCTTCCCTACATTTTAGAATGGTAATGTATATCTTGTGCCATTATATGTTGGAAGTACTTGATCTGGTTTTTTATTTTGATTTTATAGGGAGTTATAGTTAAGAGATTGCATGAATCTCAGAAGAGACTTTGAACGTTAGACTTTTAAACAAGTTTGAGACTGTTACAGACTATGGGGACTTTTGAAGTTGGAATGAATACATTTTGCATTATGATATGGCTACAAGCCTTTGGGGGCCAGGGAATGGAATGTAGTGGCTTGAAAGAAAATGCCTCCCAAAGGGAGTAGCACTATTAGGAGGTGTGGCCTTGTTAGAGTAGGTGTGATCTTGTTGGAGGAAGTACATCACTGTGGAGGTGGGCTTTGAGGTCTCATATATGCTCAAGATAACTCACAGTGTCTCAGTTTACTTCCTGTTACCTGCAAGATGTAAGACTCTTAGCTACTTCTCCAGCACTATGTCTGCCTGCACACCACCATGTCCCACCATGATGATAATGAATGGAACCTCTGAAACATAAATGAGCCATCCCAATTAAATATTTTACTTTATAAGAGACACTTTAAATGGTGTCTCTTCACAGTAATAGAAATGCTATCTAAGACAGATACATAGAAATTCCCTAGCAAGGTAACAAAGCACCTGTGGCCTTTACAATAAGAATGAGTTCTGTTGGCTGATAAACAGAGCTCAGGGCTAGGGCCTAGAGGAATGATCAGTGATAAGTATAAGGATAGATTCTATTGGTGGAGGATACAAAGTACATTGGGCCTCTTTCATAGAGATGTTTTCTCTTCACTGAGAGACAAAGTTCAGGATCAGGGCTTAAACATCCTTAAATGCTCAGGATATTGGGGGGATTTAGGTGGAGGCTGTCTCCTATTAGAATAACGAAGGATCACCATGTTGTCACACTATCACTGGTGTTCCAAGTGATCAGGCATCATTCATTTCCTTCCATTGAAAAAAATAGGCCCATGTGCTTGACAAACCTGGTTTCTCCAATGCTAATATTAAGCTCTGTTTCCTACAGCAGCTCCATCTTGAAGACACTGCAGATGGGGGATCAATTGCAGGGGATGGTGCTCTAATAGTAGGGAAGTCTGGGAGTGGGTATGAGCTTGGGAAGAAAGTGAAGGCAATCTTTTGGACAGAGGCTCCATCTTGTACTAAAAATTCTGGGTGGCAATATGGGGCCCAGGGCAGCTTGAATATACTGTTGCCATGACAGGCTTGAGAGAGACCAGCCAGAAAGTAGGCCTGAGTTTTAGTTTACTGTAAGACAACCCCCAGTTCTAGGAAAACCCACAAATTGACACCATCCAGTCACCACCCAGGAATGGGCCAATCAGCATCCAAAGGGAAAAATATCTAATGTTCTAAAGGAAATATCTAACATTCCAAAGGAAATACCTAAATGTTCCAACCATTATAGATATCACCAGGTGTCCCTTAGCCCAGCACACATATATCCCCTCACCCTAACTCCTGCTATGATAAAAATCCTACCCTCACCAGGCTTAGGGCTCTCCAGTCTCACCAATGCATTGGACAGATGGTGGGGCCAAGCTTGAGCTTGAATAAAGACTCTTTGCTTTTGCATAGGGATTCAGACTCCTTGGTGGACTCTGGGGGATTCTGCAACTTGGGTATAACATTTGGGGGCTCATCCTGGATTCCCCAAGCCCATCAGTACCACCACCTATAGAGTCTTTGGCTGGCTGGTAAGTTTTCATGTTGTAGTTTCATTTTGTGTGTCTCTTTCTTTGTACCATTAAATAGGTCCTAGTCTGTAAGTTCCTGCACAAGGTGTAGGTAGACATGCTGTAAGACCGCAGGCAGGGCCTGGGAGACATTCCAGGACCCTTCTGATAGGTATTGCATCCCATTAGTATCTCTGGGAAGATGAAACGGGTCTCCTGAGGTCCAGCATGGGGCCAGAGTCTTTGTTTCATTTCTGCCTCTGGGCACTAGGAGGGTTGTTTATTGTCTTGTGTGCTGTCATAATGTTTGTTCTCTTTGTGACTTATGAGACTGACATTATGGGACAGGCTCAGAGTACTCCCTTATCCCTGATTCTGGACCATTTTCAGGACTTGAGGGATAGGGCCAGAAGCATAGGGTTTGAGACTAAGAAAGGCAAAATTATTATCTTTTGCAAAAATGAATGGCCAGCACTTGGAACCGGGTGGCCAGTGACTAGGACTTTTGATCTTATTGTTCTTCTTAGGACCAAGGACATTATCTTTGGCATAGTCAGACATCCAGATCAGATACCCTGCATAGTCACTTGGCAGGACCTCATTGAGGACTCTCCCACTTAGCTAAAGTCTTTTATCTTCACAGAGCCAAGGAACAAGAAAATACTCACCCTTCAAGAGGGTGAGAGGAAGGAGAATTGTAAGCCCTCTGCCCTCATACTCCAAAGGGGTACGGAGGACAAACTCCTCTTTTCACCTTCCCCTTACCAGTCCCCTCTCCTGGCTAGTCCAGCATCTGAGGAGGGGGCTCAGGGAAATGTGGAAGGGGGCCAGGGAAACATGGGAAGTCTGCCTTACACCAGAGGGAGGGCCCAACTCAAATTGCCCCTAATGGCAGACTCAGTCACCCTTCCCCTGAGAGCAGTTGGTCCACTAGATAAAGAGGACAATAAACAAATGCAGTACTGACCCTTTGCCACTAGTGATCTTTATAACTAGAAACTGCAGACCCCAGGGTTCTCAGACCAGCTGAAAGGGACTTGTTAACCTTCTAGATTCTGTCATCTTCATTCAACCAGCAACCTGGGATGATTGCCAGCAACCCTTGCAGATTTTATTCACCACTGAAGAAATGGAGAGGATTCTGACTCAGGCCCAGAAATTGGTTCCAGGTCCTGATGGAAACCTTACCATCAACCCGGTCTTGATAGATCAGGCATTCCCCCTAACACGTCCATTTTTGGGATTTCAACCAGGCAGAAGGTAAGGAGAGACCCTGGGTCTACCACCAGGTTCTAATGGGAGGTCTCTGTGTGGCCACTTGCCAGTCCACCAATTTGGCCAAAGTCATTAGTGGACAACAAGAAAAGACAGGGTCTCCATCAGCCTTCTTAATAGGATTATGGAGGCCTTTAGGGCATACTCTCCTATGGATCCTGAGGCCCAGGAGAATAGATCAGACTTAGTCATGGCCTTTGTTAGTCAGGCAGCATCTGTATTAGATGCAAGTTACAAAAGATAGATGGGCTTGCAGACAAGAGCATCCAGGAGTTGTTAGCACTAGCTCAGAAAGTGTACAACAATAGAGAAAACTTGGAAGACAAACAGATGAGGGTCATGGCTGCAGAAAATGAAAGGCAGATCCAAAATATGGCAAGAATCCTCCTAGCAGCCAACACAGGAGAGACAGATGAAAAGAAGCTCCAACTGAGATGCTTAGCCGGAGACCAAGGTAAGGACCCCCTACTCAAGGGAGTACCCCAGGCTACAGAAAGACCAATGTGCTTATTGCAAGGAAATGGGACACTGGGTTAAAGAATGCCCCAGAAACTCAAAATGAAAGGGCTATGACTTGAAACACCACTCCCACTGTGTGCTGGTTGCAGAACTGGGTGACCTCAGCAACTAGGGGAGACAGGGTTCAGACCCCCCTCCCTGAGCCCAGGGTAACTCTCAGAGTGGAAGGGAAACTTACAGATTTTGTAATGGATACTGGAGCTCAACATTTGGTTTTAACCAAACCCCAAGGGACTCTCTCTCTCTCTCAGAAAAAGTCTTGGGTGCAGGGAGCCACAGGTATGAGCCAATATTCATGGACTACTCAAAGAACAGTGGATCTTGGAATGGGCCTGGTATCCCACTCACTCCTGGTCATACCTAACTGCCCCTACCCCTTATTAGGAAGGACTTACTAAGTTTGGAGCTCAGCTCACATTCAGTAAGAACAGAGTCTCAATTACAAATCAGAAGGGACAGCTGATTCCTATCCTCACCCTCCAGCTTGAGGATGAATATAGGTTACACCAAGGGCCACAACCTTCCCCTCAGGACATGACCACATGGCTATCCCAGTATCCTGAGGCCTTCACAGAGGCTGGTATCGAGCCCCAGTGCTCATTGAGCTCAAACCTGATGCCAATCCCTCCAAGGTGTGGCAATACTCCATGTCCCAGGAAGTGAAGGAGGGAATCACCCTTCACATCAGGCACCTCATAGAACTCGAAATTCTGGTCTCTTGCAAGTCAGTCTGGAATACTCCCCCACTCTCCATTAAAAAGCCAAACTCAAATGATTACCAGCCTGTGAAGGACCTTAGGGAAGTCAACCACAGGATTATGGATGTTCACCCCATCATGCCAAATCCATACACTCTTTTGAGCTCACTTCCTCCCACCTGGGCCTGGTATATGGTATTGGATCTCAAAGATGCTTTCTTCAGCCTGCTTTTAGCCCCAAAGAGCAAGTCCTTGTTTGCCTTTGAATGGCATGACCCTGAAAAGAGATACAATGGACAACTGACTTGGACCAGGCTGCCCCAAGGATTCAAAAACTCCCCAACCATCTTTGACAAGGCCCTACATGAGGACCTCAGGGAGTACCAGAGGGGACACCCACAGGTCACTCTCCTACAATATGTGGATGATCTCCTGATAGCAGCCAACCCTGAAGAAGATTGCAAGGTAAGCACTGGAGACTTGCTTACCACCTTGGGAACCCTGAGGTACTGGGCATCAGCTAAAAAGGCCCAAATCTGCCAAACTAAAGTGACTTATCTGGTATATATTCTCAAGGGGGGGCAGTGTTGGCTCTCCAAAGCCCATAAAGAAACTGTGTTCAAAATACCTGCCCCAACTTCCAGGAGGGATGTTAGAGAATTCCTTGGGTCAGCCAGCTTCTGTCACCTCTGAATCTCCTGCTTTGCTGAGCTGGCTAAGCCACATTGAAAGCCAGCCCTTTCAATGAACTGAGGCTGAGGACAAAGCCTTTAATAAGATTTTTAAAAAAGGCCCTCCTCTTGGCACCTGCATTGGGATTGTCAGATATCACCAAACCCTTTCATCTATATGTAGATGAAAGGAAAGGCATAGCCAAAGGGGTCCTGACTCAGACTTTAGGACCTTGAAATAGGCCGGTGGCCTACCTGTCAAAGAGACCTGACCTGGTGGCAGCAGGGTGGCCCCCATGCCTAAAGATCATTGTAGCCACTGCCCTATTGGTTAAAGGTGCCAACAAGTTGACTTTGGGCCAAGAGCTATTCAGTATCACCCCTCACGCCATTGAGGGAGTGCTCAAACAACTGCCTGATTGATGGCTGAGTAATGCTCGCATGGCTCACTATCAAAGCCTCCTCTTTAACTCCCCTGGCATCTAATTTCTTCTGAGTGTGGCCTTAAATCCTGCATCCCTGCTCCTCAGTCCAGATCTGGATGCCCCACTTCATGACTGTGTAGGGATCCTGAGTCAGATACAGGGACTGAGAAAGTGTGGAGGCCCAAATTACTCAGGGTCAGAGAATCTGAGCTTGCTTTACCCAGCAGGGCTGCATAAGGGGATAATTTGACCACAGGCATGGTTACCAGGTGTTTGGAAGGGTCTGCACTTGACTGTATCTAGCAAGGGGAGGTCTTTTGCCTCACCACTTGGCATTGTTATAAAAAGCCCTTTTTGAATAAAGTTCTGGGCTGTTGAGTATCAACCCAGGTCCTCCTGAAGCTATCATGTGTTTCTGTCTTTTTTCTCATCATCTAAGCCTATCATTCTATCTGATATTTTCTTATCCCTCTCTCCTCAAGAGTACCCTGGAGAAAGTGGGGGAAGGTCCCCCACAGAAAAGACCTGTGAGACAAGCCCTTATGCCAAGCTCACCTGGTATACAGATGGGAACAGCTTTATACAAGATGGCAAAAGGTACATGGGGGCAGCTGTGATAACAGAGGAGCACACTGGATGACGGCCCTCTCATCTGGGACATCTGCTCAGAGAGCTGAACTAATAACCTTAACTAAAGTGCTGAAGATGGCAAAGGGAAGGAGGCTAAACATGTACATGGACAGCCACTATGCCTTTGCCATGGCCCATGTCCATTGGGCCATCTACCAGGAGCATGGGCTCCTTACTGCTGAAGAAAAGACTATCAAAAACAAACAGGAGATTTTAGACCTGCTGGCAGCCTTATGGCTGCCAACCAAATCGGCCATTACCCATTGTCCTAGGCATCAAAGAACTGATACCTCAACAGCTAAAGGGAACCAGATGGCAGATCAGGAGGCAAAGAAGCTATAGAGCAGATGATGGATGTCCTGGCCCTAATGCTTCTGGACCCAGGAACTCTGGACTTCCCCGAGAATCCAACCTATACCCCTGCCCACTTGTGCATGATGTAGCACTTACTGAGGGCATGGAAGCCCCAATGGCCAGAGAGCTGGTAGATAACTGGTAGCAGAAGACTTATCATGCCAGGGAAGCTGGCTGAAGCCCTCCTTCATCACATTCACTGCTGTACCCACCTTGGCACCTGAAAAACAGAAGTCCCATTTAAAAATCTTTGACCTTCAGCACAAGATCAAACAAATAGCTGAAAAATGCCTGGCCTGCCAACTCACCAATGCAGACAACCTAAAAACCCTGGAGCCAGACTTAGAGGCACAAAACCTGGTTCCTACTGGGAGATGGACTTCACTGAGGTAAAACCTGGCCAATATATTTACAAATATCTTTTAGTATTTATAGATACATTCTCAGGATGGATATAGGCCTTTCCCACAAGACATGAGACTGCTCAGATGCCCCGGCCAGCGGGGTCTTCAATGGAGACCCTAGAAGGGGGAATGGCGAATGAAAGGGACGAGAGACACGAAGAATGACAGTAAAACAGGATTCTGATCAAGCTGCAAAGTTTATTCTTTCCCAAATTGATTATATAGTGAGTGAAGCAGGAGCTTGTGCTTGGGGGTGTGGGTCAGGGCGATTAGGTTGCTAGGTAACCTGACTGCAAGATGTTTTCTAGGGAAGGTCAGGATAGCAGATGTCCCTAACTGACAAAAGGATAAGGGAGTACCAAGCTATTGCCTAAGGCACGTAGCAAGAAACCTGTTACTCAGGAAACAGAAACTGAAAATTACCTGGGCTAAGATAGCTTAATTATACCAATACAGGTTTTGGCTCCCAGTATCTCCTCCCTTTTATATTAGTATAATGAGGCGAGCTAGAAGTCACCTTGTAGGTGAGCCGGTGTTAACCAGGGGGTGGGGGGAACAGTGGCCCGATCCTCCCAAGTTAGCTTGCCAGGGCTTTCCAGTAAGTGGATGTCTTTTCGGGGAGGAGAGGTTTTTAGGTTTTGTTTTTACCTTTGGACATCAACCTCTATGCATTGGGCATGTTCCTCAGAGACCCAGAGACGGAATACATGGTCCTCTCCTTGCAGTGCTTTGCCTTGCACCCCTCACCGGTGCCCACATCTGCCAAGGGCAGACACACACATCTCTGAGTTTTATGTGGCTCCTGCAGGAGGCTTGTCCTCAAGGGGCTCATCCTGTCCCTGATTGGCTAGGTCGAGCTGATGATAGTGGACTTGTATGGGTTTGGCGGCCAGGAGTAGGAACATATATATAATATGGTAAATATAGTTTTGAATTTGTATCAATATGCAAATTATCTTAAACAGGAATAGAAATATAATTTTACATTTGTATCAATATATAAGAATCCATACCCATGCAAATTATCTAAAGCTGATAGTTTGCTAAATTAGTTTACAAGTAGATACAACTATCTACCTTACTATCTTATCCTATCTATTCCCCTTTTTTCTTTTCCAAAGAGATTTCTGGATCCAAACTTTATTGATCTACCCCCAACCCTATTAACTTAAAACCAACTCCTAGTAGATGACAATTATCCATATCCCTGAGAAAACAAAGCCTGTTGGGAGAGGAGGCATCATTTTCTTAGAATTGCTTCCTACTATTTATGGGGCAATGGTATCTCTGTGGGGTTCTGTAAAAAAACTAAGACAATGGTTAAATCTCATTAGGACTAGTTGTAACATTTATAGCCAGTCTCAGAGTAATGGGCAAGGCTTATCTAAAGTTCTGGTTAGAGGAGTAAGATGGTAGACTTTCTCAGCCAACCACCTTGGAATTGTCTTGAGCAGCTTGTAGTCCAAAGTCGATCTTTGAGTGGTGTTTATCCGCTTGATGGCATCATTATGAACCAAGTAGAATCATTGTTTTGGGGTCCCATCTTCCTTCTTGAGACTTCAGAGATCACTGTTAGGAAAATTTATTGTTCATTGTGGAAAACTTAAACATTATTAATACCAAAATGGAAAGTTTACATTTTAAGATAGCATTATATCTAAAGATTCCAAAGAATCAAGAACAAATATGGGGAGAAATAGAATTTCGACAATAGTCTCTAGATTTTTGGTTTCCTTCTGTTCCACACCAGGTAGTTCTTCTGATATGAGACATAAACTCTTAATATTTTCTTTTAACAACATGCTTGGATTTAGAGAAAGAGAGAGCCATGCTCCAACTCCAAAGCCAGCTTTGATTTACAACTGAATTGGAACTACAACTTTTCTGAGAAGTAAAGAGATATAGATGTTTAGATAGTGAAATTTTATCCTGTAGAGAATATTGGTATGTTAGGTCCTATTTTTCTTTGCCTGTAATTTTTTTCTGGATAGCATTCCCTTCTGCTTTAGATGTCTACATGTCCAAAGTCTTTTGACTTCCTGAAGATGGATATTTCTATATTCCTGGAAAGACAAAAACAAAACCTTGCCCCAACCCTTGTTTGGTGAGTTTTCCTTACAACTTGTAGAATTGTCACATCAGCGGATAGTTATCATTTCTCCTTATTAAGAGGTTTCTCCTGTTCAAATCAAATCTTTATTAATTTTGATGGTATCCATAGCATTTGTTCCCTGTGGAAACAAAAGCAAAACCCCTTCCCCAATGTAGAACATATCCTGGTTTCAATTCTGAGGTCAACATATCTTTAAAGTACACAGGCTGATTTTAGTTTTTTCTATTGTCCAATGTCTCTCTGCAGCTGTTGTTCTTTTCTCATTAGCATTAAGAAAATTCAAGGTTAATAAGGCATTATGCAATCTATCTTTGGGAGTTTTGGTTCCCCCTTTCTGTTTATTAAGCATTTCTTTTAAGGTGCGATTAGATCTTTCAATACCCACTTGTCCTGTAGGATTGTGTTTGGTATATCTGTAATATGCTTTATATTATAATATTATGTGAAAAACTTTCATTTTACTGGAGACATATGCTGAAGCATTGTTAGTCTTAATTTGTACAGGTATACCCATTATGGCCATAACTTCTAATAGGTGTGTAATCACAGAATCAGCCTTTTTAGAACTCATAGGAGTTGCCCATAGGTGTCAATAGTATGGTGTACATATTTTAATCTTCCAAATTCTGCAAAATGAAACACATCCATCTGCCAAATTTCATCTCTTTGTATACCTTTTGGATTGCTTCCTGTAGGTAATGGAGTTTGGTTATAGAAGGAAGAAGTAGGACTTTTTTTTTTTTTTTCCTTGGCTTGCTGCCAAGTAATGGAAAAATTCTTTAAACCTTTGCTATTTACATGGTGTTTCTTATGAAATTCTGAGGCCTCTAGCACATTATCTATTAGTAACTGATCAATCTCATCATTACCTTGTGCTAGAGGTCCTGGCAGACCCATATATATCATATATATATATGATGTTCCCTATTTCTGATGATTTCCTGTAATTGTATAAATAGTGAAGTTAATTCTGTTTTATCAGGAATAAGTTCAGTAGTTTCAATATGTAAAACAACTCTCTTTGCATATTGAGAGTCAGTAACAATAATATTGAGAGGTTCTGTGAAGTCCATTAGTACCATAAAAATGGCATACAGTTCTGACTTTTTTTACAGAATTGTAAGGGCTTTGAACCACTTAAATCTCCTGATTTATTTGCTTCCATGTAGAATGTAGGGACTCCAGAGATTGGTGTTCTCTGTACAATGTGAGGAAGGACCCAACTGGTTCTTTTTATGAATTTTATTCTCATGCTTTTGGATAACAGTTGTTAATCTCTCCCCCCCAAAAATTTTGCAAGCTCTTTATCTTTCTATAAAGAGGAAATTTCCTCATTAGTTAAAGGTACTACAACTTCTGCTGGGTCCATTCCTGTCAATTGATGAAGTCTTAATTTTCCTTTGAAAATCAAATCAGAAATCTTCTCCACATATGTCTTTAATTTCTTACTCTGTTTATGTAGTAGAAATATCCATTTCAATATAATATCTTCCCTCTGCATCAAAATCCCTGTAGGAGAATGTCTAGAGGGTGTTATAATCAGATTGCGGTTAAGCTCTGGATTCATATAATCCACATGTGCCTCTCATATTTTCTTTTCCATTAGAGCCAATTCCTTCTCAGCTTCAGCTGATAATTCTCTTGGACTATTTAAGTCCTTGTCCCCTTCTAGGGTGTGGGACAAATTTATGAGTTCATCAGGACTTATCTCAATAGTGGGCTGTAAATTGGAAATGTCTCTTAGCAATCTTTGAAAATCATTAAGAGTCTGCAACTGATCTCTCCTGATTTGTATCTTTTGGGGTTGAACTTTTTGTAGACCTATTTTATATCCTAAATAATTGATAGAATCTCCTCTTTGTATTGTTTTGGGGGAGCAATTTGTAATCCCCAGCAAGGCAAAATTTTCTTTACTTTTTGAACATTTTTTCTAAAGTGTCTACCTTTGAATCAGCTAATAAGATATCATCCATATAATGGTAAATTATAGATTGCAGAAACTGTACATGAATTATTTTCAACGATTTTTGTAAAAATATTGATACAGAGTAGGGCTATTTAACATTCCCTGTGGGAGAGCCTTCCATTGATATCTCTTAACAGGCTGAGGATAATTATAAGTAGGTATCATGAAGGCAAATTTTTCCCTATCCTTTTGTTGTAGAGGTATAATGAAGAAACAATCTTTTAAATCAGTTAATTATAATTGGCCATTCTTTAGGTAACAGAGAAGTTAGAGGCATTCCAGGCTATAGGGAGTCCATTGGTTGAATTATTTTATTTATGGCTCTCAGATCTGTCAGCATTCTCCATTTTCCAGATTTCTTTTTAATAACAAATACAGGAGAATTCCAAGGGCTGGTTGATTCTTCAGTATGTTGAGCATTTAGCTGCTCCTGTACCAGCTCTTCTAAAGCCTGTAGTGTCTGTGATGTCAAAGGCGATTGCCCAACCCAGATAGGTTTGTCAGTTAACCATTTTAAAGGTAGGGCCATTAATACCTTTGAGAGTTCAATGGCTGTTGTGCCCTGTTTTTGTACAGCTTAAATGGTTGGTGACTGTTTTTTTATAGTGTCTTATAATATTATTCCCAGAAACATGAATTGGTTTATGGTCTGCTTCTGAGATTGAAGGAATATTAATCTGAGTATTCCATTGTTGATAATTTTTCATATCCATTTTGCATAAAATGGATTTAGTCTTTGGTTTCACAGTTTACCATTAGCAGATTCCATGGAAAGAATTGTATCTGACAATTTATCATTAGCAGATTCCATGGAATGAAATTTTTCTGACAATTTATCATTAGCAGATTCTATGGAATGAAGTTTTTCACTAATTTCTCATGATCATTTTGCAAAGTCTATATCAGTTCAACTACTGTCTTATTCTTGGCAGTGTTATCAAACCATTTCTTTAAGGATATTATATGAATTGTCAGACTAATAGCAACTATAGCTAAAAATAAATACGTTCCAGGTATGTTGTATATCTCTTCTAAAATTCCATCCGTAGTAGAAACAAAAAGGAATTCCTGAATAGTAATATTATCTGCCATTAGCATGGAAGAAATTTAAAAATTGTAAAAAAAAAATTTTAATTAATTAGTTTATCTATCAAAGTAAATTGTAAAGTTATCAAGTAATTTACCTCAGATAAAATCTTCGAGAGATTGTCCTAGGTGTCCTAGAACACAGGTGTCCCAGGCTCTTAATTAACCAGGTAGGACGAATGGCTTTTTCCTGCAATGATTTTTCGGTGTAGTAACGATATTTGGCCAGCAGCTGTCGCAGGTGTAGCGCCAAAGCAGGTCCTGGGACTTTGTAAATTGCTCAGGCTTGCGCTCAGCAGTTGTCTGACCTGTAAGTTTAAGCAGTGTTGAAAGCAACTACACCAGGCCGATTTAAAAGAAAGGAGCAACCTGCTGGCACTCCCATGTGCAATGTGGTCGCTGGTGGGCAGGCAGAATGTACCAGAGACTCCCGCAGCAATCTCGCTGTGGCCACTGGAGCCTGCTTAGAGTGCCTGGGGCAGGGGCTTGTGGGCAGAATGCCACTGTGCTCAGACTGCAGAGCAGGTGCACTTGGCTGAGGGATTTGCTACCAGCAGGATGGTCGGAGGCTGTGACTGGATATGGCCACTGCAGCCGTGG
>LZPO01076037.1:0-13827 GCA_001675575.1 Neotoma lepida | reverse complement strand
TGTAAGAGCTAGCTAGCGAGAAGCCTGCCAGGGCCATAGTTTAAAAATGATATAAGCCTCTGTGTGTTTATTTGGGTCTAAGCGGCGGTGGGAGCTGGGCGGGGGAACCGGACAAACTTTCGTCTACAACTCTCTTTGCAAAGTGGAGCAGAGAAGCACCAGACATCTCTGATTGGAAACTCCCTAGTGGAGTACAGCAGAGAAGCAATGGACACCTCTGCTGGAATACTCCCTAGTGGAGTGGAGCAGAAGTAACAACTCTTCTTCACTTGAGCTGGAGCAGATTGCTACATTTATGCAGGGGTTTCCCCCTTAGCAGAGTGAAGCAGAGAAGTAACAATTTGGGCCAGAGCTGAGCAACAATGAACCTCTCTGCTGGGAAACTCCCTTAGGGGAGCAGAGCAGAGCTCAACTTTACTGGCTCTCTCTTGGAGAGGAGTAGGATTGCCACATTCTGTGGGGAGACCACCCCCTAGTGAAACCCAGCTTCAGGTATAACCTGACCTTGCAACAAGTCAGGATACCTTTCTCCTCACAGATGTAGGTATCCAGAATACCTCCCCTATAGAGCTGTAGGTATTGCCTGACTTCCAACAGTCAGGGTACCTTTCCCTCCAGAGCTGTAACACTTGCACAAGAGAGGATGCTATCCTGGCCTACAGTTTGAACCTCAGACTTAAGCAAAAAAAAAAAATAGGCCAGGGGCCTTTGTCAGGATGCAAAGATATTTTCTGTTAGGAGAACTAGAGTTTTGTGTTTCAGTGCCTTAGTCTCTTGAGTGCATATGAAGACACAGATTACCTGCAATTTTAATATGGGGGAAGGTTGGGGATATTTGATCACACTGTGAACCCCAAGTTTGCATTATATTAATAAAATTAATCTTGGGTCAGGAGGCTGAGTTAGCAACTAGTTGACAGAGTAATCATAGACATCAGCGGACATCTAGAAGAGATAGAGAGCTGCACTGGAAGGAGTAGGGAGGGATTTGGAGTGGAGTAGCTTTTTTTTTTTTGGCAGAGTGGAAGGACGGGCTTTTTGGGAGACAACAGCAAGGAGAGAAGGTTAGTTAGTTGCTACTCAACCTTTCTGAGCTAGAAGGGTTTTACCCCAGCCTTTGAATCTCAAGTCTTATTTATAAATAGAATGACAGAGATTTAGTTAAAGCTACCTTTAGTGGCAGTGACAGAGCTGGTGCCTGCAGGATCAGAATACCTGCCAGGTTGCAGCCTGAGTGGCCAGACTGCTGCCAGAGAAGAGGCCAGTAACTGCAGAGTCACAATTGCTGGCTGAAATAGCAGTAGATTAAGGCGAAGCCCACTGTGCCAAAGATAAAACAATAGGGGGAATTATATAATAGAGGTATATTACCTTTCATATGTACCTAACATAGTCAAACTGTTGTCTTACATTATGAAAGCAAAAGTTGAATAAAAAATGTATTTCTAACATAAGATCAAGGACAATGAAGGCTAAATTCTGCTTCTGTATTCTTTTTTATGTCTAGTCTTGGGGAAACAGTTATTTGCAGAGCTATCTAAAAAGACAGCTGTACTACAGAAACAGCCCAAATCAATCCCACTTCTACAGATATGCCTAACAGCAATGGAAATTACCCCCAGGGGCCATGAGACGCCAAGACAACCTATAGATGACTATAAAGACCAGTTTAAGTCTAACAGTGCTGTGACAAGTGCTAAACCTACATATGCTATGTGAATTTATAACTCAGGACTCTGCTTTCTCCAGAGAAGTAGCTAAACTATGCTAATTAGCCTTAAATATAGTAAAAGATTCTCCTTTTCCTCCTGACATCCTGGTTAAAATCCCTGCTATATCAAATTTCATTCCCTTTTTACAAACTGAGGTAGGATCACTGGTGTCTCTAGCCCCTCACAGTCCCAAGGCACCTATCCTATAAGATAGGAGAAAAGATAAGGGAGAAAAGAAAATAGGGCATCTGAGGACCCTGCCGTCATGGAGCCCATCACCAAAGCCACGGTATAGGCCCAACCTAGGAGACCAGGAGATCCTCCCAGGCTGGAGATGAGTGGAGGACTGCCAGTGCATCCACAGACCACCATCCCACCGCCCACAGCCTTACATATGCACAGTGCAGCCTCACCTCTCTCATCATGCACTTTGACCAACCACAGCAGCAAATTCTGAAGGAGAAAGGCCAACCCTAGCCCAGAGTACTGACATGAGTGTTGGTCAAGGACAGGATAGGGAAGGGAAGAGCCCAGTGGCCAATCTGTATCTCTTGCCTCATGTTCTCAAGGATGTGTGGGCCCATATGGAACAAGATTGGCCCAAAGAAACCTCATTTCCTCCCAGAACAGAAGGACAGGGGAAGATCAGCAATGTGGTCACAGATATGGGTGTTCCTGTGGGAAGAAGCTACAGCCTACTCTGAGCCCAGGGACAGTCACATGGTGAACACTTGGGGCAAGGGAGCATGGTGGAACCGTCTTCTGGGCAGTGGCAAGAAACAGGACATTCCAGGACAAAGGCCTGTCTGAGTAGGTGCACTGGAAAATAATGGCCTTGTGCCATGCTCTACTGCTTCCCAGTGGGGTTTCTTAATGCCTTGGGCTTTCTGTGACCCATGAGATAGGGTGGGCCAGCTTATAGAAAACTGACTGCCAATGTGTCCATCTGGGCAAGCATATTAGGACCAGACCTGTGTGGCAACATACATCATTTGAGGCTGTCAAAAACACCTAGGGCTGGGAGTCCAAGCAGAGTTGGGGGTGAGGGAGTGGGACATAGCATGGTGGGAACCAACGCTGGTGAGGACATGTTTCCATGGGTGCTGAGGGCCCCATCTGACACACTGTAGAGAAGAGGGTGTGGCTGCTGAGGGCACGTTATTACCTCAGGAGACCCTGAGGTGGGTGGAGTTGGGCTATGGTATTTGAGAGGGGCAGAGGTGGGCTGTGGTTTTCATGGTGACCCTGAACCTTGGGACTCTGGTCACTACCTTCTTCTCTGCCCAGCATCACATTGGAGCCCTTGCTCTGGTCCTGCATGGGCTCCCATATAATGCCAGGCAGAGAAGAAGATGGTGACCAGAATCCCAAGGTTCAGGGCCACCCTGAAAACCAGAATAGTGTCAATGACACAAAAAACCAGCGTGCAGCAGTGGTGGCAGCTGGAGGTGAAAGTATTCCCAGGCATGTGCTGGTACATGACCTCATAGGTGGATATGGATGGCCCAGGATCCAAGCCTCGAGTTCCAGAACCCAACCGTATGAATTGTATTCTATTGGGGAAGTCCAGGAAGCCCTCTGGGGAGATTTGGGGGGACCAGCCGCAGTCAGGGGGTGGGGTGGGACTGAAAGCAGCAGGGCTAGGACATGCACTTAGAAAGAGATGCCAGAAGCTGGTGGGAGTGAGGCTGGAGAGGATGACAGGAGATATGAGGGCCACCTGAGAGTGCAGGGTGGGCAGAAACAGGCCTGAGTGGGAAAAGGGAGGCAGATGGGATGAAGAGACAGATCCATGTCACCTCGGGTGTGGATTTGAGGATGTGGGAAGTGATGGGCAGAAGCCTCAGGTGGCTGGGCAGTGGGTGGGACTTATGGAGAGCTGCTTGGGCTGAGGTGGGCCCAAAGAGCCAAAAAGGCTTGAAGCACAGGAGACTTCAGTTTAAGATGTTGCCTTGACCATTTCTCCACCAGCACTTTCAGAGTCCCGTTCTTGGCTTCTATAGAGGTAGAGTTTGCCCACAGATCCATGGCTTCTCTCCAAGAATATCACTCCGTTCATAGAGAGCTCACAGTGAAAGGCTCACTGATACAACTTTCCTGGTTGTATCAGTGCTAGAAGGAGATTGAAGGGCAGTGGGGTGGTGGTGGTGGTGGTAGATGAGACAGGACTGGATGGGACCGGACAGTAGTGCCCAGTTGAAATGTGGGACTTTAAAGGAGGCATGGAAGTACATACTAAGCAGGCATGGGAAGAGGGTGTGGTGACTGAAGTGTAGGTGAGAGTCCTCGCTATTAACTTGATTTTCATTTTCTTTCACTATTAGCAAATGGATTGCTGAAGACCCTCACCAACTCCAGGTCTTGTTTGCTGCCTTTCTCGAACACTTTTCCCTGGTGTTGCAGACCATACAGTGCTTTGGTTCTCCATTTTGTCCTGTGTCTCTCAGAAAAAAAAGGCAGCTAAAGTCAAAACTTGAGTTCCAATCTACACACACCCTGCATCCTTCTTCCCCAGGGCACTGATTCCTGACTTGATCACCACTGTATTTTTGGAACCTAATTTTTCTGCCTGTTTTAGTCATGGGGTGCATGGTACCCAATTGTTTAGTCTCCCTGTTGCTGGAAGGGATAGATGATTAAATATCAACCCAGAAAATAAAATGGCGATGATGCAATGTTGAGTTCTCTTTGTGGTTGTTTTGGTGTGACTGTGGATGGAACACAAGACTTCACATGTGCAAAGCTCTTAAGCATTCTACCACTGAACCTCACATTTTCCTGATTGTGCAGCTTTCTTTATATGATAAATGTATAATAATAATGTGAATTTATAACTCTTTAGAATTTTGCCTTTACCATATGCCAAAATAATTTCTCAACACTCATGTGAATATTGGGCTGACTCCCTCTATAAATAGCATATTTGTATGAGAAGACCAAACAACACAAAGCCTCAGATTCTTACATTTTGTGGCTTACTTGCTTTATTTCATAACAGAGAAACAAAGAACATGGTGAGTTTGGGGAATGGTGGTTGGATCCATAAAACATTCTGCAATATTGCCAAATATAGCCAGAAGTTTCCTTGTGTCCCAAAGCTGCTCGGTCCCAAGTAAACATATAGAGGCTTATATTAATTACAAACTGTTTGGCCTATGGCTCAGGCTTATCATTAATTATCTCTTACAACTTAATTCAACCCATTTCTATTAATATATATTTTGCCATGTGGCTTTGTGGCATTACCTGTGTTACATTCCATCTTGCTCCCCTGGCAGTGCTCAGCATCTCCTCCAACTTGGCCTTCCTTCTCCCTGTATCTTTGTTTGGATTTCCTGCCTGGCTCTGTTCTGCCTTGCCATAGGCCATAACAGCTTCTTTATTAACCAATGGTAGCAACATATATTCAGAGCATACAGAAAGACTGAATCTAGTTCTGACTTTCCTTTGTAGAATCTGTTTTAGTTTCTCCATACACAATGATGTTGTCTGCAGGTAGCATTTTACTTCCTCTTTTCTAGTGTAGACAACTTTTCTCACCATTGATTGGGTTCTAATGAAATAATAGATATTGCATATTTTACCATCAGTAGGTGCAGTATATCCCTCCCTTCTGATACTGAGCTACACCCCAGCTCTCACTTCCCATTTTATTTGGAGACAGAATCTTATTAAGTTACCTAGGCTGGTTTTGGAGAGGCTGTAAGGCAGACAGGCCTTGAATTTGGTTTCCTCCTGCCTCAGCCTCCCTTATTGCTGGCATTACAGGCTTGTACCAAGCCTCTGTGTTGTTGTTGTTGTTGTTGTTGTTGTTGTTGTTTTATTTTCAATCATGTTGTGGTGGTTTGAATAGGTATGACTCCCATGGACTCATGTGTATAAATGCTTGGCCCAAAGTGGGTGGCACTATTAGGAGGTGTGACCTTGTTAGAGTAGGTGTGGCCTTGTTGGAGGAAGTATGTCACAGTGGAGGTGGGCTTTGTGGTCTCATATATGTTCAAGCCATGCTCAGAGTGACAGTTCATTTCTTGTTGCCCAAAGATCAAGATGTAGGACTTTCAGCTTCTTCTCCAGCACCATGCCTGCCTGCACACTGCCATGCTCCCCATCATGATGATAATGAACTAAACCTCTGAAACTGTAAGGCAGCTCCAATTAAATGTTTCCCTTTATAAGAGTTGCTATGTTCACGATGCCTCTTCACAGCAATAGGAACCCTAACTAAGACACATGTTTTTGACTCATTTTATTTCCTGTTGTAGTTTTAAGACAGGGTCTCATCTAGTCCACTCTGGCCTCAAAATTACTACAGAGCCAAGGCTAGCCTAGAATTCCTTATCCTCCTTCCTTCACACTCTGATGATGGGAATAATTAAAGGCTATGTTACTTTTCAGATGGTTTTGTGACTACTGTCAAGACATATGTTAACATACTGATTTTTGGCACTTTTCCTCTTTAGATCTGTTAGATGACAGTAGAGCATCTTTTGGTGTAGAATTAGTGGTTCCCACATTATCATAGCATCATCTGAATGTCTTTCCCAATAATGACTTTGAAGACTTTTTTCTTCTGTCAGTGCAGAAGGTACACTTCATTTTTCAAATGGAAAATGGCATTGATCTCAATAGTGTCTCCAACTCCTAGCCATGGTTAGTTAGCTGTCTTATTATTTGTTAAATCATCCACTGCAGTGTCATTGAATTCTTCCCCTTCCCTGACCAGCTTCTTCTCAATAGGCTGTTTCACTTTGTGGAATTCTAGTTTAGCACACTGCTTCCTTTCTTGGTAAGTAGCCACAACAATATTTCCTATCCTGATTAGTTTTCTAGACTCTAGCCACTCTGTATGGGAGAGTGGGTTCTATGTTCTTTCTAGATCTGAGGCAGGAATAGGCTGTAACTACCTTGGCCACTGTCAAACAGCATAGTGGAAATGGACTTCGGAAACAGGCATGTACAGGTAACAGCAGCTCCCTGCTGTTAACGCCCCCTTCAGAGTGTGTGTGTGTATCTCTGTGTGTGTTTCTCTCCTCTCTCCCTTACATCCATACTCCTCCCTCTGATTTTTGTCTGTATCTCTTTCACTCTGTATACATGTGATGTAGTGTTTCAGGACTGGGATTTTATCCAGGTCAGAACAGTAAGCACGGGTACAGTGAAACCACCAAACTGGACCACTTGGTGGATAGAAAGAAAGGTTTATTGGGGAAATTCAAACTCCAGGGGCTATCTCTTGGGGAAGGACAGAGAAAACAGCAGAAAAGCAGGGAGAGCCTTGCCAGTTTTAAGGAAACAGATTACAGTGGGAGGGAGCCTGTGATCTGAAAGAGCCTGAGAGTAAGAGGGGGCATGTGGGCTAACACAGCCTGGGAAGTAGGTTGGTGTTTCAGTCATGGTTTCTATTGCTGTGAAGAGACATCATGACCAAGGCAATTCTTATAAGGGAAAACATTTAATTGGGGCTAGTTTACAGTTCAGAGGTTTAGGCCATCATCATCATGGCAGAAAGCATGGTAGCATGCAGGCAGACATGGTGCTGGAGGAGCTGAGAGTTGATCTGCAGGCAGCAGGAAGTGAACTGACTTGAGCTTCTGAGACTTCAAAGCCCACGCCTAGTGATACACCTTCTCCAACAAAGCCACACCTACTCATATGTTTGAATACTTCATCACAAGGTGGTAAAACTTTGGGGTACGTATTAGGATGTGTGGCCCTATTATAGCAGGTGTGTCACTAGGGGCAGACTTTGAGGATTCAAGAGACTCACAACATTCTCAGTGTTTCTTTCTCTGCCTCCTATTTGTGGATCAAGACATAAGCTCTCAATTATTCCTGCCACCATGTCTTTGCTCTATCATTATAGACTCTAACCCTCTGAAACCACAGCCCAAATTAAACTCTTTTTTTCTATAAGTTGCTTTAATCATGGTGTCTTATTACAGCAACAGAAAAATAACTAAGACAGAAGATAGTATCAGGAAGTGATTTAGCCATTGCTGTGACAATCCTGACCATGTCTTTTGGAGGAATGTGGAAGACTTTGGAACTTTGAACTAAGGAAGGGGATGAACACCATAAACAGATCATAATAGGCCATCCAATTAGGATCCTGTAAGATAGCAGTGCTAAGAGCAATGTAGACTCCCAAGGCCCAGCTCAAATTGTTTCAGAGGTGAACAATAGCAGTTGGGATAAAGTCTGTTCTTGTAATATTTTGGCAAAGAATATGGCTGCTTTCTGCCCTTGTCCTAGGAATCTGCTTGAAGCAAAATTGAAATGGAATGGACAAATATTCTTCTCAGAGGAAATTTCAAGGTAACCTAATATTTATTCTGTCAGGTGATAATTAGGAATCACCCTTATATGGGTCTACAGTGAAAAAGAGCAAGCAAGGAAAAAAGAAGTACAAAGTATACCATTTGAAAAGAAAACCAGGAAATTTAATGTTGGAGCCAAGGCTTGTGATGAAAGAGATGAGGTTAAAGAAAGGCCTGTTCCATAATAAAATCAAGGGAGAGGTGCCTTCAGGGCATGACCTTACCCAACTAAACTTCCAACTTGTAAAGAGGAAAGGCCTGAGGGACTGTCTTATCTTAAAAAGCAACTGTAACACGAATTGTTAAATGGTCTTATTAATAAAAAACCTGGAGCCAGATATGGGGGTGAAAGCTGAAAGATCAGAAGAATAGAACAAACCAGCTACAAGTTCTTACCGCTAGGAAATCCTCAGCCCAAGAGAGCTACTTCCTGAATACTCACGCCTTATATACCTTTCTGTGCCCTGCCATCTTACTTCCTTTCTCCACCCAGCTACATCACTTCCTCTTTCCACCCAACTACATCACTTCCGCTTTCCACCCAGCTCTGTCACTTCCTTTTTGTCTGTACAGAGCTCCAGACCTTTATGGTTAACAAGTGTTGGGATTAAAGATGTGTGCCACCACGCCTGGCTCTGTTCTCAGTGTGGCCTTGAACTCACAGAGATCCGGATGAATCTCTGTCTCCTAAATGCTTTGTTTGGATTAAAAAAAGGATTCAAGGTGTATGTTACCACTGCCTGACCTCTATGTTTAATATAGTGGCTGGCTTTGTCCTCTGATCCCCAGGTAAGCTTTATTTGTTAGAGCACAAATAAAATATCACCACAAACAACAACTGAGAAAAACTTACATGAATGCATTCAAGGAGGCCAGGCTCCATCTCAAGCAGGCAGTTGAACTTGGCATGTTATTATTCACTTATAAGTGGATATTAGCTGTTAAGTAAATGATAATCAAGCTACAATCCATAGACCAGGAGACGGTAGGTACAGAGGAAAGAAGGCTGTAGCAGGAAGTATGTATCTCCCTAGGAAGGGAAATAGAATAGATTCTGCAGGTAGATGGGGGTGGGTGGGTATGGGAATAGGAGGGATCAATTGGGGGAGAGGGATGGAGGGAGAGACTATGGTGAGAAACAGCTGGAATTGGAGGGGGCATTAGGGAGTGGTGTAGAAATCTAGTGCAGTGGAAACTTCCTGGAATCTATGCAGTGACCCTAGTGAGGACTCTCAATAATGGAGGATACTGAGTCTGAAGTGACCATCTTTTGTAGTCAGCAAGGCTTCCAGTGGTGGAACTGGGTTACACTTGGTTAAGTTGTTGTCCAAGGAAGCCCTGTGGAGATCTCTCTACAGCCCAGGCTGATGCTAGGACAGAAGCTCGTCCTCTGAAAACTGACAGTACGGCCCCATTGCTGAGGACAACTTCCACTCAGCTCAAAGAACATAGAGAGGTCTAGCTGGTGTGCACTTAGAGCCTTCACCCCTAGGTTTGCATCTCTTTGGTGTGGGAAGGTACTCTCCAGGATATGGAAAGAGAAACCTGGACACCAACCCAGCCACAAAACCCTCCACCTACAATCTGTCCTGCCTGCAAGATGCACTGGGGCAATGGTGGTACAGAACTTGTGGGAGTGGCCAACCAATGTTTGGTTTAACTTGAGACTCATGCCCTGAGAGGGATCCCATGCCCAACATTGCCAGAATGGCCAGGAACTGGAGACTGGATAGCCCAGAGATCTTGGGTAGAACTGAACATAACTGGCAAAAAAAAAAGTCAGTGGAATGATTTCTAACAATATTCTGCTATACTTGTAGATCAGTGACTTGTCATCAGTGAGACTCTGACAGCAGATGGGAGCCAGTGTAGAGACCCACAGACAGACATTATATGGAGAGAGAGTTTAAATTGGAAGTCTCCATTNGGTTCCTCCCCATGGAGATCAGGGAACCCTGTGAAAGAGGGGGAGGAAAGACTATAGGAGTCAGAGGAGATGGAGGACACCAGGAGAACATGGCCCACTGAATCAACTAAGCAGGGCTCACTTGGGCTTACAGAGACTGAAATGGCAATACAGGGCCTTCATGGGTCTACACTAGGTCCTCTGAGTATATGTTATGGCTGTTAGCTTGCTGTTCTTGTGAGACTCCTAACAGTGGGAGTGAGTATATCTCTGATTCTTTGTTTGCTCTTGAGACTCTTTTGTTGTGAAATAACCTTTTTGTACACTGTAAAGATTTGTCACTCAGATTGGTTTAATAAAAAGCTGAACAGCCAATACCTAGGCAGGATTTTCAGGGAGGATGCAGGGAAGAAGGGCAGAGATGCAGGGAAACCAGCCAGATGCAGAATAAGTCAGAAACACAAAATGGAATAAGGGTAAAAGCCACATGGTAGAACGTAGATTAATGAAAATATGGGTTAATTTAAGTTATAAGAGCTAGTTAGAAACAAGCCTAAGCTATTGACCAAGCTTTCATAATAAGAAGTCTCTGTGTGGTTATTTGGGAGTTGGCTGGCAGGACATGAAAATTCCAACTACAAATGGTACCCCACGTGGGGTGCCAGATGATACATTTATCTAATTATTCTTTATCAATAAAAAAATCTGGAGTCAGATATTGGGGAAAGAACCTGAATGATCAGAGAAGCAGCAGAGAACCAGTGACCTCCTATCTCTCTCGTTCCTCCATCCAAAAAAGGCTGAGACCCTCTCTAAGCCCTGCCTTACTACTTCCTGTCTCTCTGTCCTCCAAAACCTCTATGGTTAATTTTTGTCAGCTAGTAGCTAGCTCTGCCTTCTGATTCAAAACAAACTTTATTGTCAGTCTTGGGAATGAATGCAATTAAAATATCACAGAACACTCTTTTCCTCCTATTGGGTTGCCTTGTAAAGCCTTGATATGGAGGCTTTTGCCTTGTTTGATTGTCTTGTTTTGTCCTGTCTGGCTGGCATCTCTTGGAGGCCTGCTCTTTTCTGATGAGGAAATGGAGAGGGAATGGTTCTGGGGGAGAGGGGAGGTGTGGGAGAGGTAGGAAGAGTGGAGCAGTGGCAAACTGTGGTTGGGTGCATTGTATGAGAGAAGAATCTATTTTCAGTAAAAAATAAAAATAAATTTTCAAAAGCAACAACAGAGGAAAACTTATATAAATGTGATTCAAGGGGGCCAGACTCCATCCCAAGAAGGCAGTGGAACTTGGCAGTGCAAACCACGTGGTTCTGGCTTTAGAGTCATGAAGGATACATGAGTGAAAGGGTTGTAAAGAATCTTCCTCTAAGGTTAAGGAGAGCTGCTGAGGCCAAGCTTGTGGCAGAGGAGTCCCTGCCTGGAGGCCTGAAAGTCCCTTGAATGAATCTGTAGAAGCGAAGCCTGGAATGCTCTGGAAACCTCATATATTAGAGGTGCCAAGTCATGAGGTATCTACCAAGGAGAGCTGCAGAGTGGAACAGAGAGAAAAGTGCACTGCAGTCAACAAAGGTGGAATGGTACATAGATTAAATATATTAATGATTAATGATTAACTCTGAGTCACCAATAATGCATCTGTCTCATCTTAGAGAAAAAAATAAAAGCACTCACCCTTGAAGTCATTTAACCAAGAGATAGTCAAGATTGGAATTCTCTACTCTATGCTCTCTGTGTTTTCCACTCTCAATCTATCTGTTATATGAGTCTGAATCTGTGTCTACCTGAAGGATGTCTTGTGAATCTGTCATCTATGGCTATGTCTGTGTGTGTCCTGCACATGTCTGTCACTAACAAATGGCTTTGCTCTGTCTTTATTGAACAGCACAGAAAGTGTGATATGGGGAAGGAATGAGGGATACTTTACAGCAATCTTTAACAGAGTTTTACAAGGGATTAAGTCACTGGTTCCAGATGAACCTACCTGACCCAAATAACAGACAATATTACAAACATCATTTTTTATCAAACAATATCCCAATGTTGTGTTTAACATTTATGATGATTATTCATTTTAGAATTTTCTATAATTTTCTGCTTTCAGCAAATGGTAATCATGTATAGTTCTGGGCATGGAAGAGTACATAACTTAAGATTGTAGCTATGCATTAGTGTAGGTGTGAAAGTTAATTACATGGGAAATCCAAGGCAGGTAAAGTTGGTTCTTATATTGTTCTCTTGAAAGCAGGTTAAACAAATAGGCTGAGTACACAGTGGTATAGCAGTTTTAAATCTTAAGTGACTATGAAGGTGTATTATTAACTCTGCCTGTGAATTCCATCAAAATTTCCAGTCTCTTAGAATGTAAGATATTTTCATATCACATTGCCAAAGAAGGGAAGTGCCATCTAAGCCCTTTGACATCAGACATGGAGCTTCTGGATTTGGATTTTGTCTTGCTGGATTTAGGTCTTGCTTTGGTCCAGTATTTCCTCACTATGTCCCTTTACCTACCTCCCTTTTGGAAAGTTAATGAATATTCTGTGCCATTGTATGTTGCAAGTATGTAATTTGCTTCTTTACTTTAGGGAGTTACAAGTAAGAGACTACTTTGAGTATCAGAAAAGACTTGGGACTTTTAAACTGTATAGAGACTGTGAAAGTCTATGGGGACTTCAGAAGTGGACTAAATGCATTTTTCACTATGATATATCCATGAGCTTATGAAGGTCAGGGATTAAAATGTGGTAGATTAATGAGAATGGCCCCAATAGGCTCATATGTTTGAATGCTTGGCCTCCAGATGGTAGAACTGTTTGGAAAGTATTAAAGAGGTGTGGCTTTGTTTTCTACTGCAGAATATAAAAGCAGACTACTATCCTAGTTTCTTTTCTATTGGAGGATGTGTGTCACTGGGGGTAGACTTTGAGGTTTCAAGAGACTCACACAATTCCCAGTGTCTCATTCTCTGCTCCTAATTGCATATCAAAATGTAAACTCTCAGCTGTTCTTGTCCCCATGCCTTTGCTCTACCATTATTGACTGTTACCCTCTAAAGCCACACCCCCAAATTAAACTCTTCCATAAGTCACCTTAGTCATGGTGTCTTATCACAGTAATAGAAAAGAAACTAGGATAGTAGTCTGCTTTTATTTTTCTGCAGTAGAAAACAATTAATTCTCTCATCCAGCAATGGGACAAGAATTAGAGAGGAAAGTCTGCTAGAGCCAACATAGGACAGCCATTAGGGCTCCAAAATAAACTAAAAGCAGATGAAATATATGATCCCAGGAGAAAGATGTAACTTAAGGAATATTGAGTTAGATAGCTACATTTGCCTGGCTGAAACAGCACAGAATTCACCAAACAGTCATGAAGGGTCTAAACAAGCAAATCAATCTGGTCCAGAAAAGAGGTGCTGGAAATGTTGAGTTTGCTTAAACCTTGTATAAAATGACCAAAAAAATTGAAATGTGCATTTGTTGACCATGTAGGTGCACAACTTTAATACCAGTACTTCAGAGGAAGAGACAGGCAGCTCCCTGTAAGTTTGAGGTCAGCTTGGTATACATAGGGAGTTATATTCTCTGCCTTGAACGCACATCTATCTTTACTGTGAATGGGAAAACCACCTACACTCCACATTCTCCTGTCATGGACCCAAAACTAAGGCCACTGCCCTAGCAGATGGTTCCTCGATGCCATGCCCCACATCATGTAAAATGAGTTCCAGGGCCTTTGAAAACGCTGTTAGTACCCACAGGGACAAATGCACCTGTGATCATTCTGCTGACATTTCCTCCATCTGCCATCCAGTTTTGGGAGAGAAGCAAATATCTCTGGGTCAATCCTATGCCATCACATCCCATCCCACCCCAACCCATCCCA
>LZPO01076036.1:146639-164914 GCA_001675575.1 Neotoma lepida | reverse complement strand
TTGATGGAAGGCTATGGTTTGGCACTGATTACCTGCCCTCCCCACCACCACACTCACAGACAACAGACTACCAAGACCATCAGAAGAAACCACTAACCTGGGAGGGAGAGCTCAAAGGGACAAGGTTTTGAAAGGAGGGACAGGCTAAGTAAGCCACTGAGGCACGGAAAGAGCATCCAAGGGAGGTAACACTGAAAGGGCATGTTTGCCAGAGGAGAAGGCAGCCTGGTCCAAGGCTCAGATTCTTCCTTCTGCAGTAAAGAAGTGGCTATCCCCTCCAGCCCATGAGGCCCTGACTAGGGCCAGAAAATGGATTTCTAAATCATAATGTCCCCCCATCTCATTTTNGGGGGATGTGTACCAGCAGTGACTCTGGCCTCCTCCTCAGCATGCTCCTTCAGCAGCTATGAAGCTGCTTGGGAGTCACTGTGGCTACTCTGGGGTGGCCCTTCACAANAGGAAATCTGTGCCTTGAGCCTTGAGGCCACAGTCATCCTGAGAACTGCAATANTGACAGACCCTTATAACTGAGAAGGACCCTAGGTGACATCTGCCTGGAGGTGTGGGGGTCTTCTCCTAACAGGTTCCCAAATTACCTGTGATCCTGTTGGAAATGCTGAAGAGTCTGGAGGTCCTCTGTCGCTGCACAAATGGTTCCCGGTAATAACGGTCCCCAAAACACATGCCCAGGAGCTCCTTGCGAACAGTCTTGTTCCAGAGTCCATAGATCAGAGGGTGGCAGATGGCACTGGTAAAGGACAGCCATGTGGCCCAAGTCTCCAGGGTTGGGGAGACATAGTTCTTCCCCCAGAGTGCCTCTGAGGTAATGACAACCATGTAGGGGCCCCAGGTGACCATGAAGGCACCAATGACCACTAGAATGGTGATGAGGGCTTTGCACTGGTTAGCTGAATAGACCACGCCTTGAAAGGCGTTCCTCCTGCTGCCTGAGGAGGAAGTGGAGGTACTAGAATTCTTCCTCCCACTCCTCTGGGCATCGTCCTCCACAATGACCACCGAGCCACAGTGCACTTTTCGGGCCTTGACCCTGGCCACACGGAAGATGAAACCATAGCACACTAGCATGATGAGAAAGGGGAACAGGGCACACCAGATCTGCCAGAAGACAGTGTAGCCAGGCTCCCGGTGCCACGCAGCCACACACATCCACTTGAACTCATCAAACTCCACCGACGACCAACCAAATAGGGGCGGCAGGCAGCCAATGAGGGAGTGAAGCCAGATGTAGACAAGAGCCATCATGGCTCGGTTCCCTGTGATCTTCATGGGGTACACCATTGGATACAGGACAGCGTAATAGCTAGNAAAAAGATGAGGGAGGTGAGACGACTTGCAGGGAGCACAAGGATGCCCTGCTTTCTTGGGTGGGGACTTCTGTACTTCTCACAACCAACCCTGGCGCTGTGAAGGCTTCTAAAAAGGACACCTTCACCCAACCCTCCCAGACAAGCAACAGGCTACATCATGTTGCACAGTTGTACACTAGCAAGGACATGGTCCCATGGGCAGGTCAGCACATCAAAGCCTTCTTGTGTTTAAGAGTTCAGCTATCCTTGAGGGACATCCTATTGCATCTCCAGCTATCCTCTTCAGGGACTATCCTAGTTGGCTTCTATTGCTGTGATAAATACCATGACCAACTAAAACAACTTGAGAAGGAAAGGGCTTATTTGGCTTACACTTCAGCACCACTGTGTACATCTGGAAAACAGAGATTAATAGGGCTGTCTCGAAGGTAAACTCAGCTAAATGTTGACAGCACAATAAATATGTCTGATTCATGACAGTTATGTAACATGTGGCAGTAAAAAACCATGACCAAGGCTGTTGTTTTCCACACTGCTTTTAAAAAACATTTTAGGCAGGGTCTCTTTATTATGTAGCTCTGGCTATCGTGGAACACTGGCCTCAAACTCACAGAGATCCACCCACCTCTTCACCCNGTGTGCTGAGAGTAAANGAATGNACTTCCACATCCAGGTCTATGCATCTTTGACTACTGTATCCTTTCCCCTTTTCTCTCCTCCCCTGTCTNCTCTATCACTACTAAAATAAAGATGCACCTTGCTTTGTCTATTTACATTTTTAGTCTACACAAATATTTCCTAGTAAAGAAATAAACAGCACCTGCCACTCACGTATCTAAAGACACTAAATTTTCTTTTAATTTTTGGTTTTAGATTCTTTAATTTTATGTACATGTTGTTTTGTCTGAATGTATGTATGTGCCTGAGGTCAGAAGAGNGAGTCAGAGCCCCTAGAACTGTAGTTACAGACAGTTGTGAGCTGCCATGTGGGTGCTGGGAATCGAACCTGGGTCCTCTGCAAGAGCAACAAGTACTCTTAACCACTAAGTTAATCTCTTCAGCTCCAATCTGTTTGTTTTTTTTTTAATAACACAGCTTAGCCATAAAGATCTGGCCAAGCCACTGTGAATCCATTTTGTGTTGACAGGGGAGATGAGCTATTTATCCAAGACAACGAGGTCATGGTGACTCACCATCATCGTAAGGAAGTCCCTTCTCTACTNATAGCTACTCCAATGAATGACCTTGGGGTCAGGCAGTGAAGACTGATGCTCCAGTGAGGTGAATCTGTCTGTGTCCAACCCTGGTACCTGGATCCTGACTCTCAGACACTACATCCTTGACATGCACCCTGGGCACTTCTACTTCCTGTCATCTTGTCTCTTCTGTGCATTCTCACAGCACCTATAGCAACTGATTTCACAGCATATATACCCNCCTTAATCAGCTACATATTGCCAGTACAAGTGCTCAATAATTCTTTACCAAATGAGTAAACACAGCCTATTTCCTAAGTAGAAGGGACCACCCCGCCTCCTATATANGTATGCAATCCTATTTACTGTTTAGGATGTCACTCAAACGCCACCCCTCCTTAAGCACTCACTGCCCTGGACCCACCAGCAGCAGTGACTTCTGTAGTTGCCTATGGCAGCTGTTTCTATCCTACACTAATATCAACATGCATAGTTGAATCTGTGCTGCCAAGATGTCACTCTGGTGGACAGTTTGGTGTTCCGACTGTGCCTGTAGCTTACTACCCAAAGACCATGCCTCGGGCTTTTAGAGACATCCAACATAAATACCCCCAGCACTGGCATAAGGTGAACTGTGGATGATGCATTGTGATGGTCTGAGGATTTGTCATTCTCGACCTCACTTAACTTGATCCCAGATTTAAGGAAGCAATTTGCATCTTCCTGGAGCTACCCCTACAGACCACTGACACTATGACCAAGTGCAGACGGTGCTGGGGGGAGGGGGGCACAGGAGATCAACTTTCATCTGCACCTCAGCTGCTTAGCCTCGATCTGCATTCAAGAACCGGTGTTCAAAAACAGTTATTTTTTAAAACAGAGAGTAAAATGCCAGTAAGATCTGATTCTCTCTATTGCCAACCAACTTCCAAACTCTTTTTTTTTTCTGTATCATGCAATCATCTTGGTAGGGTACCAGCACATGTCTAACTGTTGGAAGACCCCCTTGTCTTTGTCCATCAAGTATTTTGAAAGTGTGTTTTACTTTTACTGAAGATGTGGCAATTCCACAAATGGACAGGGTCACCTGAGCACTACAGGGAGCTGTGCAGAACCACCTAAATCCAGTACTAGGGTACTGAAAATAAGTTAGAGTCCATCCTAGACAGAGTACCACACGACCACTAATAGTACGTTCTCCAGGTTATCAGAGATGGGAGAAGATGCCATGACAGCATATTAAATGCCACAAGCAGAGCATAGACCCATACATGCCTTGAGCAACAGCAAAATACCGTCCTGCTGGGCTGGAAAGATAGGTGGCTCTGTGCCTTGCAAAGGACCCAGGGTTCAGTAATGAGAGGAACTGAGGTAAGGGGCCTGGTAAAATTTATTAGGGAATGAAATCAATAAGGTGCATTCAAGACACAGAACAAAGTAGACGCTGCTAATCCAGCTGTTGTCTTGCCGTTCTGCCCAAGCNCAATGGGAACTGCTGCTTGCTCCTGCTCCTGACTATCCAAGAGAGCGAGCNACCCCTTCCCCCACAGTTTTTAAGATAGGACTAGCCTCAGAGAAGACCACGCCTATAAGGCCAAACCACTCCGTCCAATTGGTCATTGGGCCAAATGGCGGAATTCCCACAACAGTTCAGTTCCCAGCAGCTATGCTGTGCAACTTACAATCACCTGTAAGCCCAGATCCAGAGAATCCAACATCATCTTCTAGCTTCTTTGGGCACCTGTACCTGCACACACACACACACACACACACACACACACACACACACACACACACACACACACACACACACACACACACACACACACACACACACACACACACACACACATGCATATTATTAAAAATAAAATAAAATCTTTTTTTTTAAGATGTACTATAGAGCAGCTGGAAGGATTGCTCAGTGTTTAAGAACACTTGTTATTCTTGCAGAGGACCTGGGTTTGGTTCGTGGTACCCAACTGGTGGCTTACAACTCCAGTTCTAGGGACTCGAGTGCCCTCTTCTGGCCACTGCAGGCAAAACACTCATACATATCAAATAAATAAATCTAAAAAGAAAAATAGAAAAAAATGTACTGCCACAACTAAAAAGCAGTACTAGAGGCAAACACACTGAAAACATGCAGTGACGTCCCTGGTTGGCTAGACTGTGAGTGTCTATTTCATTCTTTTGATTTATGCTGCTTTTATTACTGGAATAAATAGACATTTGGAGACGCTAATAGATTCATTTTGACTCATTCATTCTACATTCTCTACAAAGCCATGGGGAAAACAAGAATCCAGCCTTGGGATCCAACATCGCTGTGCTCAGGGCAGCCAGTCCAACACAAATAACCATGTTCCCAAGAGTCTGGAGACTTTGTGTCAGCCTGTGACAGCATCCCTGACTAGCCCCCTCTGTATTTCCCTGACCCTCCTCCTAATATCCTTCCCAGTTTCAGGAAAGCACATAAACCTTGATTTCACTCTCTTGGTTTTCAAGAAGTCCAGTTCTTGTGTATGATTGCAAGCAATTGCAACAATTGAAGCGACCCAATACATGAGGGTTGGGAACTTCATGACAAGTCCCACTGACACATGTATAGCTAGACCAGCCAGCACAATGCTGGCAGGACTCCGAGAACCTGGGGTGCAGCTAAGCAGTGTGGGCATCGGCATCTGGCCTCTGCCTCAGTTATACCTCAGGCGGGGTCAATACGGGCTATAAAAGCATACTGGGCTTCTCCAGGTACCATTCCCTAGGCTGTCTGCCTTCCCACTGCTCCCCCAGCCAGTAAAGGGGGCTTTTGTCTGGAGTCCGTCAGTCAAGACGGGACAGAGGTCAAAGCAAGACACATCAAGCACACAGTGGAGAAAAGCAGCTGAGTCTGAAGACCCGGCTCAGTTCCTGCTCTGACATTTCACTCTCCTTGGCCCTTGTTTCACGGGTGAAACAAGAATGCCAGGTGGTGGTGGTGCACACCTTTAATCCCAGCACTCGGGAGGCAGAGGCAGGTGGATCTCTGTGAGTTCGAGGCCAGCCTGGTCTACAGATCGAGTTCCAGGACAGGCTCCAAAGCTACACAGAGAAACCCTGTCTCAAAAAAACCAAAAAAGAATGATAGGTTCCTGGGATTATTGTTTTATTATTTTAAAGCAAAGGACCTTCTTTTTCAAAATAAAAAAAATAAATAAAGTTACGGTCATGCATCACTTAACAACAGGGATACATTCTGAGCCCTGTCATTGGATGATTTTGTTATGTAAAAGACATTATAGAGTACTGATATAAAATTTAGATGTAATATATACTGTACACCAGGCTATATGGTACATACAATCAAATATACACTCTGTCACCNGCCAGAACATCATATGTGGCCCTTGACTATACATAAAATATAGACAGATAAAATGAGAAAGGCTCTGGCTAAGGACCTAAAGACAAGACAGAACTNGGTTTGCTCCTCTCCTTAGGAAGAACCTTCTAGTGCCCTTCCCAGGAACACAATCATCTGAAGTGGGTGGCCCAGAGATCCTCATTCCATCATCCTTCACCTCCCCAAGTCTGATGCAAACTTACCGGTCGATGGCAATGACCCCGAGGGTGAGCATGCTGGCCGAACTGACCAGCAGGTAGAGAAGAGCGGAAAAGTTGCACCAGACCACACCAAAGATCCATTCCCTCCGGATGGAGCTAGTCACCACGAACGGCAGCACCAGCACGGACAGCAGGAAGTTGGACAGGGTCAGGCTGAAGACGAACTTGTTGCTGAGGGTAAGGAGGTAGGACTTCTTGTACAAGGTGACGACAATGACCAGGTTGCCCAGGCAGACGAATACGGTGATGATGATGATGGCGATGAACTCGGTAACAACGCCCCCTTCACCACCCTCGGCTATGGTGAGGTTGCTCAGCTCCTTCCTGTAGCTGAGGGAAGAGTTGAGGCTCATGATCAGTGCACCTCGGGATGCGGTGAGCAGAGCATGCTGGAAGGCTGTGGAGAGAAGGCAGGAGCAGGGGTGGGTAAGACTCATCAGATCACATCACCTGCACTTTATGAAAGAGGGAGCCGAGGCTTAGCAGGGCTAAGTCCTGGACCTCACGTTGACCAACTGTTTGGAGTTTCTTGGACAGTCTTTCCCAAGAAACCTCTACAACTTACTTGTTTGGTCTTTATTTTTACACATCTTTCGGACTCTGTAATTGACTACTGTATCCATCTAACTCCCTATGGTAGCTTGGCTTTGGAATGTCTTCCAAAGACCCACGTATCAAAGCCTTAGTGCTCTGCATGGCACCATGAAGGGGACTGGGGTAAAGCTGTTAGGAAGTGAGGCCTGATGGGAGATTTTAGTTCATTAAGGATCCTCTTTTGAGAGGATTATGGCACCCTGCCTCGTCCTCTCTCTCTGTTTTGCTTACTGACTGCTCTGAGGGAAGTGGCTCTTCCTTACCATGTACTTCACTGTGAGGTGCAGCTTGTCACATGCCCCAAACAATGTGCCAATTGCCCCCCCATTTGGACTAAAACCTCCAAAACTCTGAAGTAGAACACCGCTCATCCCTCACCCCCCTTTAAAAATTTCTCATGCAGTATTGGGCATTGAATCCAGCATCCTGCATATACTAGGCAAGCATCTACCACTGAGCTATACCCGGCCCAAATCTGCACTTTAAACAAGCAGCCAGAGGGACAGGTGGCTTGTCTTAAACATGCTCTGTGGGATATTTTGCAGACTGCTGCNCTGGACCCTTGCTCCTCAGGGTGGATTTTCAACTAGCAAAACTGTCATCAGACAGGCACTCACAAGGGCTGCAGACCACCTGCAGTCACAGAATCAAAATNTACACTTTTGACGTCCCAGCTGACTGCAAACACATTAAATTTGACCCCAAGATTATCCTAATAACAACTCTGAGTTTCTGAGTAAGGTTAATCAATCAAGGTTAGTGCTAGAACAGGGCAATTGCTCCCATCAGACATGGCGGAGGCAAGGAAGCAAATAGGAATTGTGGATAGGGACAGGAAGATGCCATACTGGCCCACACAGACTTCACTGTCTATGAGGTAGGGTCCTTGCTCTCAGGAAACTGGCTCAGGATCTCAGCTAAAATTCCCCTGCAGGGAACGGGGCCTCAGCCATGCTGTCTGGAGTAGTCCCCCTGCAGGGAACCCAACCTCAGCCATGCTATCTGGAGTAGCACTAAATAACACAACCCTCATCCTTGGGATAGCCTTCTTCCTCATTGTCATCCCTTCAGGTCTCAATCATTTGTCACCATGGTGTCTAGAGCCTTTATTAAGACAAGAACCCCCCCTTCCCTTTTGCACTGGCTCACGGATGTCTACAACCCTTCTGATTCATAATTGAATGTACCATTCTGTATATAGTCTAGCCAATGTCAAGTACAAAGAGTCAATTTTCTTCAGGATCAGGACCAATGTCCTTACAGTATTCACTCTAAGAATACATTTTCTTGTAGCAATTACACCACCCTGTTGGGCTTATATAAGTATGTGGTCAACTTATCCTATGCAAAGTTTGTATCATTGGAAATACTGTGAAGGCAGATGTCCCCAGTCTTGAACATATGGAATTAATGTTTCTAAAGCTAAGTACAACCATCATTTCTACTGAAGTTTGCATTGTGTATGTCAGCTCATATTTCCAAGCTGCTAAAATATTCTAAATCTTGATCCAGTTATGCAATTACTTGATCCAGTTAATGCAATCTTAGTTCCCCAGCATTGTGTCATGAAGACGCTTTGTAGGTGTGCCAAATACAAGTATGTATCTTTGCAAGGTTCTTTCTGGTTTCACCTTTAGTTGCCAAGTTGTGGATTTTGTTGTCTCTAAGTAAACTATTAGTTGGNATCTCAAAACAAGGCCTTCATGTAAGCATATCATTCTTGAGCCAGGTGCAATAGCTATAACATGATGGTTAAGAAAACAGACTTGAGACGGCCAGTGGTGGCTTACACCTTTAATCTCAGTATTCGGCAGGCAGAGGCAGGTGGATCTCTGTTAGTTCAAGGCCAGCCTGGTTTACAGAGTGAGTTCCAGAAAAGCCAGGGCAACATAGAGAAACCCTATCTCAAAATTAAAAAAGAAAAAAGAAAAGAAAAGAAAAAGAAAACAGACTTGGTATCAGGCATGGTGATGCACACCTTTAATACCAGCACTTGGGAGGCAGAGGTAGGAGGATCTCTATGAATTTGAGGCCCCCTGGTATACATAGAGAGTTCNACGCTAGCCAGGGCTCCATAGAGAGACTACCTTTAATTTTTTCCTCCTGGCTAATTGAACATGGAAGCCCTTAAAGANGTGACTGGAGTGAAAAGTATTACAAACGAGTANGTCCTCTCGACAGAGACTTTGGTTCCATGTCCCCAGCACCAGGTCAGGCCCACTGCTACACAGTGGGCAACTGAATAACTTTGCTGGCGAATGACTTTAATACTTTGTAAGAGAGTTAACATCATAAAAGTGGCCCCCGAGAGAATAAAAATGGATGCAAAGCTTCCAGCCCAGGAGATGAGACCAAGGGAGTCTCCCCTGGTCCTGATGGCAAGCCCGCCAGTGACTGCGAAATGAGGGAAGCTGCAGCTGGCAAGGGTCCTTGAGGTCTCCCAGTCCAACCCTCCCTGGGAGGGAGAGGAGGAATGTGGGCCAATGAGGTGCCCACCCAGGGAAATCTAGATTCCTAGTCTCTGCCAGTAGGTCTGGAGTGGGCAGGCACAAGCCCCAGCAGATCCCTCCCCAATGGAGCTTTAAGAAACAGGAGNGAGGATTTGGAAGGCCCCAGCCATCACAGGCTTCCTGGCTGACAGCCAGCTTACCCAGGGGCCTGACAAGCCAGGGCCCATTGAATAGCAGCACATTCCAGTGTGGCTCATATTTCTACTCTCCTAAGCACCCTCTGCTGCTAGGCACGAAGGTGTTTCTGAGCTCACACACTGCTCTGACCAACAACACAATGCTCCTGATACGTAGCTAGATAGGAACACGGGTGGGGTGTCCATGCATGATCAGCAATTGTCCCTGAAAGAGCTAAAGACCCAGGAAGGCTGGCAGCTACACACCTTTACCCTTAAGGCCACAGATGCAAGGGTAGCTGCCCCTCATTGGGAACTGCCTTTAGTCTAGCCATCCATTTCCAAAGACATTAAACTCTATCAGCTGCCTTAGACTACTGGCAACGCCTCAAGTCATCCAAAGCCAAGCCTTGTCACTCAAGACAGCGATCAATATCCTTTTTTTATTAAAACACCAGGCAGGGCTGGAGAGTACAGANATGATATCTGTGAATTGTACCAANCAGTTTGTGTGGTGATTCCAGTACGAGCCACGAGGCTCGAGCCACAAGGACAGAATTACCACACTAGCAGCTTCCCTCTTCCGTGACTCCAAATTTGGATATTTTGTGACCCCGCCTCATATTCTTCCCTAGAATTCTGATTGTGGCTGGTTTGTACTGCATTTCCTACTCTATTATTGCTGNCTGAGTCTGTGAGGATGACAGGGGCTTAGGAGCTGAGACCACATACTGACTTCAACACCAGACCACCTGGGTAGATAAAACCTTTCCACTTTAGCTCCATGACTATAGGTAAATGCACTGACTTCTGTTTCCTTGCCAATGGAATGACTTTTATATTCCACACAGAGGAATTGTGAGAATGGACTTTGCACCTAAAACAACATCTAGCACAAGCCTACCTTTGCTGCAACAGTTTAACCTCCTTCTACTATGAAAATGACCTTTCTTTTATTTTCTCATTGGTGCAAATCCAGCATCACCTCCAGCTCNAGAAGTCAGTCCTTGACCTAGGGTGAAGCTGTTCACAGCTGCTGGCTTGGGGATGACAGAACTGCAGGTTCAGGACTTTGGCTGAAAGTGTTAGAGGACCAACTAGTCAACCAAGGGGCTATGTTGTCTGACACAACAAGACTGAAGCTGCATCAGCTGGTCACTCTGACACTATGTAGGAAAGGCTTACCAGGAAATAAAGGTGACAGAGGGAGAGGAAGTAGTGTGGTGTCCTGGGAAGAGAAAGGGACAAGATGCAGGTTAACCCATCCAGAAATGCTCATGGAAGAGCGTGTGATTCTAAAATCTTGTTTTTCTCAGTTACATACACAGACTGTCCCTGCCCCCTACTTATGATAATTTCCATAAGTGTCTGTCACTTGAAACTCAGTCCTAACTGATTTCCTAACACATCATGATTTGCATTCAACATGTCAAGATTCTGCCTCTTTGCCAAGTTTACGCCAACCCCTCAGACACGGCTCTGCTACCTCAGCTGCNTTCTGGAAACTTCCTTATCTTCTTGGATTCATGGCTTGCCCTTGCATGAAAGTGTAGAAAAGCTGCTCAGCTCCAGAGCGAGCTATGGGTAGGGTCAGAAGATCCGTGTCACAGTCCACATGCACTGAGGCAAAGGTGACTTCCCATGCTGGTTAGTGTGTTGTCAACTTGACACAAGCTGAAATCATTTGGGAAGAAGGGACCTCAACTGAGGAAATGTCTTCACCAGGGTGGCCTGTGGGGACGTCTATGAGGCATTTTCTTGATTAATGATTGATGTGGGAGGGCTTAGCCCACTGGAGGTGGTGCCACCGTGGGCAGGTGGTCCTGGGTGATATAAGAAAGCAGGCTGAGCCGGGCGGTGGTGGGGCACGCCTTTAATCCCAGCACTTGGGAGCCAGGCGGATCTCTGTGCGTTCAAGGCCAGCTTGGTCTACAGAGTGAGATCCAGGACAGGCACCAAAACTACACAGAGAAACCCTGTCTCAAAAAACCAAAAAAAAAAGAAAAAAGAAAAAAGAAAAAAAGAAAGAAAGCAGGCTGAGCAAGCTATGAGGAGCAATGTTATTCCAAAGCCTTTGCTTCAGTTCCTGCCTCCAGGTTCCTGCCCTGCTTGAGTTTCTGCCCTGACTACTCTCAGTGATGGACTGTTACTTCCCCAAGTTACTTTTGGTCATGGTGTTTTATCACAGCAATAGAAACCCTAAAACACCTCCCTACTTCCATCAAAGGACAACCAGAAAGACTGCAAACAATAGGTGGGTACCATGAGGATGAAGGAGGCCGGACTCCTAATATTTCTCTAACAAGGGGCCACTAGACAGGACAAGACAGGGGCTGTCTGCTCTGGAGTTTAGCTGTAGAGAAAAAAAAGTTCATTTTGGCGGAAGGTTCTTTTCGGATAACCCTGGGTACCCCCTGAGTGAGGTCATGGCTCATTTCCTCCTCCTTGCCTTCCTGAAGCTCACCTCTCCCTCCAAGATGAGACCTTCCCCTTCATTCCTACCCCACATAGCCTACGACCCATTTCAAGAAGCACTGACCAGCCTAGAAGGCTAGGACCAAAGATGCCTTCATTTAAGGGAACGGAATGCAAACACATAAACACATGAGATGCTCAGATATCCCCCAGGTGAGGAAATATCCCAAAGCATCACTTCAAATAAGCCCNAGTGAGGTCACTGTGCTATTTTGATCATACTCCCAGAGGCTCGTCATCTGTGCACCTCAAAGCACCTTATGTACATCAATCACAGTAGCTGGGGGTGGGTGGAGCTGGGGAGAAGGTTCTAATAACCACCTTGTTTGTACTTCAGATAACTGCAAGGAGTGTGAACCCCCACTCCAATCCCACCCACAAACAAGGCCACACAGCTTGACAAGAGCCAGAAAGGGATCACAAGGTCCCTGGTCTCTATATCTTATGTGTATACAGAGCTCTCTCCCCAGTCTCCCTTCATCATGCTCTGGCAGTCACATGAAAGTCAGTCTAAAGATAGTAGGTACAGGCAAATGGCCTCAGTTAGCCTGGGCAGATGTGCCCCCCACTGGCCTTCCCAGAGTTAGCTATCGTGTTCAGTGCTTTGCTTTGCTCCCCCACTGGGTCCCACAAAGCGAGTCCTGTGCTTGTTCATAACCTCTTGGTGTGTGAATTAGATCCATGCTCTGGTCTGCTTGGGAAAATACATCAAGGGAAAGAAAAGAAGCAAGCCTGGGAACCCACATGACCTTATGGTCTCGGAATTCTTAATTTGCTCGGCAGAAACACTGTCAGCAACCCCTTTGCAGCATCCTTTGGCACTATAGCTGGGAGTCTGTGGTTTAGGGATCTTTGCTAGCTTTGGCCACTATGACCCTGTCCATGAAAGCATAAAAAGTGTGCCTGTTCAGTATCTGTCCAGATCCAGGCTCTTGACTTGCTACTTAACCTCTCTGGACATCAGTTTCCATCTGTAAAGTAGAGGAAAAAAGGAGTGCCTGTTCTAGGGCTTGTCAATATTTGTACAGTTCCTAAAATAGTGCCTGGGTCCATGTAAGTACCCACTAAGGAAAATAGGAAATGGGCTGAGAAAGGTTAAGTTAAAGGTAATTAAGCTTAGCTCTACAAGCTGGTTCTGTAGCTGCCAACTGACCTTTAACCCATCCACTCATCACAACACATGAGCATCTACATGGTCTAGCCTCATTTCATTTCACGTCTCACCCACACATCCCCCGATACACAGATCCAGCAGCTGGGCTCCGTGCTCTTTACCTTCAATCTACTCTTGTTGAAGCTTTTCACCTACTAGGAATATTCTCCCTGTTTGTGGAATGAATGAATGAAGAGTTAATAATCTTTAATAAGTCTATTTGTCAACTGACTTTGTTGAAAGAGAAGAAGCAAACTAACCAATGGGAGGAGAATTGAGGGCTTGGGATAATGCAAGAAATACATGAATTCATGACATTGGATTTGACAATGATATGATGGACAGGATACCAAANGTGTAGGCCACAATGAAAGAGAGAGAGCCAGAGATAGACACACTCTCTGTCTGTCTATCTCCCTCTCTCTCTCTGAAAGACAGACAGACACAGATTAATAGATAAATTTGATTTTCTGAACTTTTTTAAACTGTATGCATTCAAAGATACCCCCACCACCACACCACCCCCAAGGTTTCTCTGTGTAACAGCCCTGGCTGTCCTGGAACTCACTTTGTTGACCAGGCTGGCTTCAAACTCAGAGGAATCCACCTACCTCTGCCTCCCGAGTGCTGGGATTAAAGATGTGCACCACTATGCCTGGCTAAGATACTCATTTTTTACTCAACAGAATAAAAAGATATCCCACAGAAGTGGAGAAAATTATGTATCTGATAGCACATTGATATTCAGAATACATAACAGACACCTAAAACTCCAAGAACAAAAATGCAAACAATTCAATTGGAAAACAGGCAAAAGACAAAAAAAAAGTTTCTGCAAAGAAAGCAAGCAGCCACGAGCAAATGCTCCACATCACCAATAAGTTATAGAAACACAAAGAGATCCTTCCACTCATTAACAAACAGAAATGGAGAAACCAAGTGTTGGTGACAATATGACGAGAAAAACTGTCCCTCTCTGGGCATGGTGATGCGCACACCTTTGATCCCAGGGCTGGAGAGGCAGAGGCCAGGGAATTTCTGAGTTCAAGGATCGCTTGCTCTATATATCGAGTTCCAGACCATCAAGGTTGACATAATGAAACTCTGTTTCCAAGTAGTAATAATAATAATTATTATTATAATAAATTTTAAAAAGAAAGAAAAATATGCCTTGCAGACTACTGGTGAGGGGTGTGAAATGGTAGCACCGGTGTAGAAAACAGTTCCTAAAAAACTTAGTGCAGAGAATTACTGTATGATCCAGCAAACCCACTGTTGGCTATGGATGCAAAAGAACTGAAAGCAAGACCTGCAGATCCATAGGTGAAGACACGTGCATCACATGTCTGAGTTCTGTTCCTGGAACCCACATAAAGGTGGAAGGAGAAAACCAACCCTACAAGGTTGTCCTCTGAGCTCCACATGCATGCCATGGTGCACACAACTAAGGATGATGCTAAGAAGAATTGAAAACAGTCTCCGAGATATTGGTATTCGTGTTCAGAACGGCCTTATTCACAACAGCTAAGATATGGAAGCCACCCAAACGCCCACTGACATATTAATAGGTAAGTAAAATATTGTGTGTTACATTATTTTATTCAGGCTTAAAATGAGGAAAGACATTGTAATGTATACTACAACACAGATGAAGCCGANGACACTCTAAGTGAGGCAGGCTAGTCACAGAAGTCGGCTGTTTTGTGATTCCACTTATATGATGCATGCAGGGTATGATGACACAGCAGGAGATCGAAAGTTCAAGGCCAACCACCTGGGCTACACAGGAAGACTGTCTCCAAAAAAAGAAAAAAAGATCATGAAAATGAAGAGCAGAATGACGGTTGCCAGGATTCAGGAAGACAGGGAGGGACCATCGATTATTGTTCAATGGGTACAGGCTTCACTTTCGCAAGTTGTGGAATTAAAAATTAAAATTAAAAGTCAGTGAATATAATGGTTACACAACAATACAAATGTAGTTACCACCACAGGACTGACTGTACAGTGCATTTAGAAATGATTAAGACGGTAAATTTTATACCATGTGCATTTGCGTATTTCACTACAATAAAAATCTGTCCATCTTCACTTTAACTTTGCTGTCTCACAGAGTGAGGGAAGTCATAAAGAAATAAAGAAAGCTTGGGGCTGGAAGATGGCGCAGTAGTTCAGAGTAGTTGACTTCTAGAACTCCAAGTTTGGTCCCTAACGTCCTTGTCAGGTGGCTCACAACTCCCCGTAATTCCAGCTCCAGGGATCCAACACCTTCTTCGTGACTTTAAGGCTGAGTCTCTGTATGAAATCATGAAGCACCCTGCACCTCAGAGACTGGAATGAGCTACAAGGTAAAACAAAACTTGACTTTGGGTTAAAATTGTGTTTGCTGTTTCTGTTGTGTCTTGTTGGAAAGTCTAAGGAACACTCAGTCACACGTAAAGCTGTACTCTCAGAGGGAATGTTTAGTGGCCCCTCTCCCAGGCCTGGCTAGCAACAGTCACAGCTGCCTACCGATCGCCCAGGTTTACCAGTTAGCATAATCACCAGAGGGTCAGGAAAGTCTGCCTCAGCCTCCCTTAGACCCACTAACAGGCAGGGGAGGGTGTAAGGAAGACAGCTCACTCCAGAGAGCCCTGATGAAATGCTTCAGGGAAACAGAAGGCTCGAGCCACTCAAAGGCAGTGAAAGTCTTTACCAGAGTGGCACTCCCAACTGCCCACCAGCAAAGCATCCTTCTCTTACCAGACATTCCAGCCTGGTCCATGTGATTCCTCTGAGTGGAAGAAGGGCAAGATCTTTCACATGAGGCTCAGACCATGCCCCCCAGAACAGGAATCCCAGCAAAACCCAAAGGCAAAACTAGGTCAGACCAGGTCAGAACTATCCAAGGCCATTCCAAGACTACTGATGCTGTTGCCAAGGGCCATTCCAAGTCTACCTGATGCTGTTGCCAAGGCCATTCCAAGACTATCTGATGCTGCTGCCAAGGCCATTTCAAGTCTACCTGGTGCTGTTGCCAAGGCCATTCCAAGTCTACCTGATGCTGTTGCCAGAAGTGGCCATGATGAGTCAACAGGCAATTGGACCAAGATCTGCTTAGAAGTCCCAGCATGGATGGGGAGACACCAATGACACCCCCAGGAGCTGCAGACTTCTGCATCCAGCTGGCCACTCAACATCTCCACTCTCCTGTCACAGTTGTTGAAAGCCTAGCATGTCCCAAACCACCAGTGTTTCCCATGTCCTTCATCATCTCATGTGAGACACCTCCATCCTTCCAGGTGCTCAGAGCACCATCTTGAAGTCACTCCTGATTCTTCACATTCTCTCATATCCCAAATCTAGTCCATTTGGGAACCTGGCTCCACATCTGGAATGTATTTCAAATTCAACCATGTCTTACTATATAGCTCAGCATCCATCACTTTACTCCAGGCTATGTGTGTTTTCTTTAAGGGCTCAAGACATAGTTCAGTCAGTAAAGTACTTGACAGAGCAAGCAAGAGGACTGGAGTTTAGTCCCTAGAACCCACATAAAACAGCTGGTGTGGAGGTACTTCCCTGGAACCACAGCACAGGGTGGGTGGAAACAGGAAATCCCTAGAACTCACTGGCCAGATAGTGTAACCAATTGGTAAGTAACAGATTCACTGATTCTGTCTCAAAACACAAAATAGAGGATTGGTGGGATAACTCAGCAGGTAAAGGCACTTGCCACCAAGCCTGACAACCTGAGTTTTGATTCCCTGACTACCTGGTAGAAGAGATAATCCACACACAAATAATAAATTACAATTAAAAATACGTTTTAAAGAAAAGACAAGGTGGAGCATGATTGAGGAAGACTCCAGATGTTGACCTCTGGCCTCCATTCACAGATTTAAAAGGAACAGATTTAGCGATGGCTTTCCATCCTTTTCCCTTTCTCCTAGGGAAACTCAAACCCAATGCTTAAAGGAGAGACAATTTCTGAGCATGTAGCTGGAAATCCTACACAATGCAGAAAGCTTGAAACAGCTAAGTCCCCTAATGAGCTGGGAAGCCACTGTACCTGGCCACAGCTAGACAACCCCCTTCTCAAGTCTCTGTAGCAAAGTTTCCTTGCTGAGAAAAGCAAGCCAACTTGATACACAGGTCAAGGATGGAAAGAGAGATGCCGAGGAAGGTGAACCGCAGTGTGGTTGTTACAGAGCAAGCCAACAGCTGGTAAGAACAGGTGCTGTGGGGCCGCCACTCAGTCTCCCATCCCTTTTTCAACCATCCTTGTCTCGTTATCCTCAATCCCTGATGCAAAAGCTCCCACAACCTTAACTTGTTCACTCTTCCCCATGGTAACCCTAAACATACAATGTAACCACTGGGGAGTGCACCTCCAGCAGCGATTTCTAAAACTGTACTTAAAGACTAGCTTAACCCCTGGAATGCTTCATTCCGGACAGCTGAGTTTTCTGATCTGCTAAGATGTTATTAATAGCATGTTAACTCTTCCTAGTCAGCCTTTGAGCAAAACACATGAAATCCATCATGCTTTCCCATATGTTTTATCTTATGCGTATGGATGTTTTGTCTGCATGTATGTCTGTGCACCANGTGTATGCCTGGTGAGTATGCCAGAGAGGGCATCAGAGCCCCATAGAATAATGGGAGTTACAGACAGTTGTGAGCTGCCATGTGGGTGCTGGCAATTAAACCAAGGTCCTCTGGAAGAGCAGCCAGTACTCTTAACCACTGAGCCATCCTCCATTTTGTTTTCCCTATATTTTAAAATAGTACCTAAGACATAAATCCCCTTGATACATGGGCCTTAGGGATCAATTCCAATGCTATCACTTGATTTTGAAACCTCCAAGGTTGTTAGCTTCACAATCAATCAGCGAGTGGGTTATGACAGTGGGCCATTGTCACATGAACTCTGCTTCCCCAGGACACTGACAGCGGTCATACTATGTCCTTGGACACCAACCGTGCCAGTGAGTTTCTGTCGTCAACTCGACACAGCCTACAATCACTAGGGAAGAAGGAACCTCAGTTGAGGAATGGCTTATATCAGATTGACCTGTGATGGTGTCTGTGAGAGACTGTCTAGATTGATGACTGATATGGAAAGGGTCCATCCCACTGGGAGCAGAGCAGCACCATCTCTGAGAAGGTGAGCCTAGACTATAATAGAAAGTTAGCTGAGGGCCGGGCGGTGGTGGCGCACGCCTTTAATCCCAGCACTCGGGAGGCAGAGGCAGGCAGATCTCTGTGAGTTCGAGGCCAGCCTGGGCTACCGAGTGAGTTCCAGGAAAGGCGCA